>JARHVA010010965.1:45000-65000 GCA_037957365.1 Torreya grandis
TCATTATAAGGATTTACAGTTTTTATTCTATGGATGCCTGAAATTAGGCTAAAAAACTACATTTTTCTTATTTTAGGAAGGGCATTCTTAAGGATAAAATGGGTGATGAGTCTCTCAACTGATCATGATTGGAGACCAATAACATGTTCTTATACATTATCCATAACTCTTTATGTCTTGGTAGTTCCATTTTTGAGCCACAAATCAATCGAGGTAGAGTTCTCCAACTATAGCTTCAACTTTGACAACGTTTATTGTCAATGTTTCCACACTCCTAAATAGTATTGAAACCATGTATGTAGGTGGATTTGGATGTCTTGGTAATGGTATAACATGTAATTTTAATATATAAACATGATATAAGTGGTGTATTTTTAGTTTGGGGGTATTTAAAGTGAAAATGCCAATTGGAGGGGAAGCACTTGTCTTTTCTCTATAATAAATTTGCATTTAACGACCCATCAATAAAAATTATTTAATAATTGGTATGGAAGGTTTTTTTGACATGATTTAGGATTAAATCATATGGATTTTAAATTCATGGGAGGTTATTTTCAATCAATGACTTTTTAGTTCTATTTTACACATGCTTAAAGTCAGGATAAAAAACTACATTTTTGTTGTTTTGGGAAGGACATTCTTGAGGATAGAATGGGTGGGGGTGTCTAAATCAGGAGTGGTGGGTGGCTAATAACCTATTTTTGGATGTTATCCACCACCCTAGACATTTTTTTAGCACCATTTTGGATCCATCAATCACAAGAGGTATAATTTTCCAACTATAGCTTCAACTTTGATAACATTTGTTTTTAGCGTTTCCATGATCTGAAATAGTTATGAAAAATGATTCTCACTAGATTTATATGTTTTAGTGATGGTATAAATTTTAATTTGAATATATGGGTGTTATATAAGATATGGATTTTCACCTAGAGGTTCCAAAGGTATAAATACTTGTTGGAGGATAAATAATTATCTCGTCACTCGAATAAGGATGCATTTCAGGGCCCATCACTACAACTTGTGCCATGAATTATTATATTAAGTTATATCAATGTGATTCATGGTGGGAATATATGTATTATAAATTCATTGGATGTTTGTTTTGGTTTTTTATAAAAAAATACAATTTTTATTTTACACATTCTTGAAGTTAGCCTAAAAACTACATTTTTAAAATTTTTGGAAGGGCATTTTTGTTATTGAAATGGGTGGTTGACCTATGTAATGATCATGATGGGAGGAAAATAACATGGTATTAGACATTTTTTACCACCCCAAATCTGTTTTAAACACCCATTTTGATCCATGAATCATCAAAATTTGATTTATCTAACTATAGAAATAATGATGTTGAAAGTGATATGTCCTATGAGGTAGAGACAGAAACATACATGGTTGTTTCTAGTGACATGAATATTATAAGTATGGGAATATAAAGGAGATGAATTAATATATTAGGGTCTCACCCACCCCATCTTAAAATGTTATGGAATAATGTGATTAGGTGTTTGAATATTTTTCATGCTTTTACATGCTCTTTTTTGTAAACATTTTGGTTCTAAATGAGTTTCTCACCAAAATATAAAATATAAATATTTGAATTTTAGTTTCATTATTTAATGGGTTATAATAAGCTTTTAAGGGACCTTAGAGGTCCAAAAACATATTTAAAATGTTTATTTACCACTAAATTCATGTAAATCCATCATAGAAGGAGGCCCAACATAGTAGAAGACTAAATGAAGCATAGGCTAAGTTGAGTTTGAGTAGTTGAGATACTCTTGATGATTGAAACAAGAAAAAACTAAATTGAGAAAAATGATAGCCTTCAAGTCATGAATAATAGGAGATAAGAAATCATAAAGAGGTAAAGGACAATTTTAATTGGTGGGTGGTCACATAATTCTAGGTATGTATAGTAAATAAAGTTGAAGGATTATTGAAAGGTATGATGAAGGAGGATGTTTATTTATAAAGATAAAAGGTTGTAAGAAAATTGTGAAGATTCAGGAATAAGACATATATTTTTAGTGATGTATTATTGTTCCTCAATTCTGTTGATTTATTTTTCTATGATTTCATTTCTCATTCACCTTGTTTAATCTTTGGATGATGTTTGCTTTAGCTAAAAAAATTAAAGTTATCTATTTTGTGACATAGTTACAAGAAAGTGATACCTCATTTGTGCAAGACTAATTTTTTCTATTCCTTATTATTGAATGGTAACTAAAACACATGATTTAGATTATGGGGAATTGAGTAAGCCATATATTGAAATGAGATGGTTAGTTCTAACCTATATATGAAAAAGAGTGATTATGGATGATCAATAGCAAGCATAAATCCACTACACCCACCATAAATGTATTAAAGGGAGTGATTAGGGATGATGAAGGATAATGAGTGTCACTGAGGGAGTGATTAGGGATAAGGAGGGAGTGAATATTGATGATGAGGGATGAGGAAGGAGTGAGTAGGGATAATGAGGTTTGATGAAGGAGTGATTAGGGTAAATAAGGTTAGATGAGGGAGTTATTAATAATGATGATGGATGATGAAAAAGTATTATGTCATATCTATATATAGTTAATATCTATTATATGGGTGACATCCTGTACTCCATGTGTGTAATACTAATTTTTTCCATTCATTCATATTGATGGGTAATTAAAACACATGTTCATGTTTAGGAAGGAATGAAAAAAATTTAAAACATGTGTTTAAGTACCCACAAGAAGAATGTATGGAATGAATTAGTATTACACATATGGGGTAGAGAACATCACCAAAGTAATAGATCCTACCCAAATATATAGATATAACACAATACTTTTTAATCATCCTTCATCATCCTTAATCACTCCCTTACTAACCCTCATTTTCCTTAATCACTTCCTCATCGACCCTCATCAGACATAATCACTCCCTCATTATCCCTAATCACTCCCTTCTCATCCCTTTTCGTCCCTTATCACTCCCTTAGTGACATGCATCATCCTTCATCAACCCTAATCACTCTTTACTCATCCCTAATCATTCCATCCAATACCTTTATGGTGGGTGTATTGGATTTCTACTTGTGCTCAATCTTCCCTAGTCACTCATTTATCTATATAGGTTATAATTTCCCCCTCTCCTTTCAAGATATGGTTTTCTCAGTACCCCCTCATAGCATGTGTTTCAATTCCCATTCAATAAGAAGGAATGTAATGAATCAGTCTTGCACACATGGGGTAGATAAGGTCACCAAGATAATATATATTATCCCTTATATATAGACATAGATTAATAATTTTTCATCATTCTTGATGATGAATCACAGATTGTCATTTGAAATGTATCGATGAAAAATAAGAACATAGTTTTATCTAGAAATCATATGGTCAATTTTTCATCATTCCCTATCATCATTAATCACTCCCTTATTGGCCCTCATTTCCCCTAATCACTCATTCATTGACCCTTATCATCCCTAGTCACTCCCTCATCATCTCTCATCATCTATCATCATTCCAACCTCATCCCTTATCATATGTAATCACTCCCTCATTGACCCTCATCATTCCTCATTATCCCTAATCGTCTTTCCTCATCCCTAGTCACTCCCTCTAATACCATTATGGTGGGTGTAGTGGATTTAAGCTTATGCTCGATCATCTCTACTCACTTATTTCTATATATAAGCTAGAATGCCCCCTCCTTTCAATATATGGTTTGGGTATTCAATCAGGTATTAAATTGGGTATCAATTATTAAACATATGGCTAGGTAATATGTATATATTTAGGATTAGATAAAGTTATTCAAGATCAATATATGGCTCATGTGTTTTATTAGGTAGGGAATACTCAAGTAGTAAGGCATACTCAAATAGTTAGGGAAAGAAGGATAGGTATGCAGGGCATACTCAAGTATGTATAGGAGGTATGGCATACTCAATTATAATAATGTAGTTAGGGTATATTTAATATCAATATATGTCTTGGGTATTTAGGTAGGGCATACTCAAGATCAAGATATGGTTCATATATTAAATAGGATAGGGCATAATCAAGTAGGTAAAGTAGTTAGGGCATACTCAAGTAGGTAAATTAGGTAGTTCATAATCAATGGTATATATTTATTACATAAATAATATGATTCAAAACTTAATTTCTCATTCTATCCATCAATAAGCAAGCTTTTTTTGCTAAAATTAGAAGCTAAGTAGGTAGGGAAATAATATATATATATATATGCAAGATATAGGTAATTCAAAAATATTCCCTTGATATCTAAGAATCTATTATATAAAGGGAAATTAGGTAGGATAAGAACTAAGATATATATATGGAAGAAATATTCCCTTGCCTTATTAGGTGGGGCATAACTAATTAGGTAGGGTGAGAATAAAGATATCCATCAAAAAGAAAGATTACCTTGATAAGTATGCCTTAATCCATAAATAAAGTAAATTTATATATTAAGAATTTAAAATTACCTTGATATATGCTTTATTCCATTTCTATCTATGAGTATGACAATATTCGCTTGATATGCTCTTAGGTGAATCAAAGCTAAATATCAAGAGGCAAACTTCCATTTCCTTACTCTTTGTAATATATTAATTAGGTAGGGATAGTTTCCATTACCTTATTGGGTAGGGCAAGTTGAATATCAGCTTAGGGTCATATAAATGGTCACCCCATGTATCTATGGTATGGGCCCCATTCTTATGTTATCCTTTCATATGTTATATTGGGGATGAGGACACACCCAAATAGGGCCACAATTTGGCATTTAAGGTCCACTAAGCCATGCCCAAGCTCTAGGTATCCCCTCCCTAGAAATAAGGATTAATGCATATACCCTTCATTCCCTTCATACATTAAGTTGGGTATTAATCAAGGTGGATTTGGAAACACACTATACCAGCTATTAGATTATACACACTATATCACATTAGTGATTGCTTATCTATCTATCTATTGATTTAATCTACTGTGGACTTACTCTAAATGTCATATAGATAAAATGAGAATTAAAATATGGGCTTTAGATTGGAATTCTCAACTAGTATCCAATCATCCCTAACTATATAGATTCTAATTTAGATTCTAAACTAATTTTGGATACACACTCTCTCCATGGCCTAAGAATGAATCATTATACATGTGTGTGTGTGTGTGTGTGTGTGTGTGTGTGTGTGTGTGTGTGTGTGTGTGTGTGTGTGTGTGTGTGTGTGTGTGTGTGTGTGTGTGTGTGTGTGTGTGTGTGTGTGTGTGTGTGTGTGTGTGTGTCTTTGAATCCCACTAGATAATCAAATGATATCTTTAAGTTACTTATGTGAGTGAAAGGGGATTAATGAAATAACTATTTATTTGAGCCTTATTTGAGTGAGTAAATTTTAAAATTAGAATAGAAGCTAATTTGGCATAGGTATCAAGCCACTTCACCCACTATCAAGGTATTGGAGAGGGTGATTAAATATAAGGAGGTACAATGATGGAGTGAGCACTTATGATGAGGGATGATGGAGTCATTATGGATGATGATGGACATTGAGGGCCAATGAGGGAGTGATTATGGATGATGAGGGATGGAAAGGGTTAATGAGGGAGTGATAAGGGATGATGCAGGAGGAGGAGGGAATGATTATGGATTATGAAGGATGAGGAGGAAATGATTAGGGATGATGGGGAATGATGGAGTGATTATGGATGATGAAGGATAGTGAAGGTCAATGTGGGAGTGATAAGGGATGATGCACGAAGAAGAGGGAATGATTATGGATTATGAAGGATGAGGAGGAAATGATTAGGAATGGTGGAGTGATTATGGATGATGAAGGATAGTGAACGTAAATGAGGGAGTGATTAGGGATGACGAAGGAGTGATCATAGTTGATAAAGGATGGTGAGGGTCAATGAAGGAGTGATTAGGGGTAAGAAGGGATGAGGAGGGAATGATTAGGGATGATGATAGATAATAGGGAAGTGATTAGGGTGAGGGAGGGATGATGATAAAGTGGTTTTTTGATGTGTTTAGGTCATCACTGTGACCTATGTTTCCCCAATCACACCACTTTAGATTGAATTCAATGTGAATGGTTTGTAAACTTCAAATTTGACAAACCTAGGACTCCAAAAAATGGTATCAAGTAATATAGAAGGCACAAAAACCTTAACAATATCTATACATTTATCTAAAATGGAAATAAATTGTAAATATGCTTTGAAATCCCTAGGTTAAATACAAAATCCCTGAAAATGCCTAAATATTGACCAAATTTGATTTTAAAAAACTATTTCCCAAATTATAAGGTGTGCAGCTATGAGACCAACCCTATTAAATGTAGAGTGACCCTAATTTATTATATTTAATAAAATAAATTTAAAGACATTTATTTTATTTTAGTAAACATATCCCACCACCTTCTAGTTCAACTTATTTTTGAATTCCCCCTTCAATGATTACATTTAGGTATAACATGTACATGTTATACTATGTACATAGTTTAGTTGTTTAATATTTCAAAATCCTATGCTTTTTCCATTTACCCCTTCTAATACATATTTATTATATTTTCTAAACTGTTAAAGTAATAGGAATGTGCTATAGCACATATATGTTATGGTTTGTTTGAATTCAAATAACCAAGCCTTTTAGATCAAAAATGGATTGGATACTTGAGCCAAAGGCTTGGACCTAAAAACACACAACCAAATCCAATATCTTTGACATAAAATAGTAAAATTTAATTTACCTTGGCAAATACATTGTGAATTTTAATAATATAATTTATAAAATTATTTCCACAATGACGATAATTCTCTCCTTTTTCCAAACATATGATTTTTTTAATTTTTTAATTATTTTAATGTTTTTATCTATTTCGATTTATAGCTATGGATTTTTTAGGCCACTACATGACACAAATATACATGCCTATATATGTTTAATTATTTTTATTTTCATTGATCAAAATGTGAAAAAACATATATGGTCATAAACTAGGCCTAATTGTATATACATTCAAAATAAATCAATTTTCATATTTTTGAGGTAATTTTGGAGGTCATTCGACCATATTTCCATTTTTTTATCAATTTTAAGAATATATTTACTTATAAAATTAATTAAAAAAAATACATATTCATTAATTCTTTTATAAAATATAGGTAACAAACTAGATAATATAATCTAAGTTTCCACAAAAGAGTTTCAACAGATACTAAAATTCATTATAAAAAGGCTATGCCATAAAGACATATATCTACTCTATTTTTATAAATAAGTAGGAGTTCATATTTAAATTTTAGATGTTTGAATCACTTATACTTAACAATTTTTAAAAAAATAGAGTTTTGGAAACTATACTCAAAGTGATACAATTCATATTCTTAGACCATCTTTAAATTTTCAGTGTAGCCATCTCAAATTATCTACAAAAGTTTAAATTTCTCTATTTTCGAGAAAAATGTGTCCATGGATAGGCCCCTTTTTATCCCCCAACATTTTGTAGTTACCCATGTGCAACCTTTTACATGTATTTGAAACTCAATTTATGAAATTTATTTTAAATCTTTCTTCATAGTTTCCCACATTTTGAGTTCTTTTTTATGATACCAGACTACTGATCCACCTTGTCACACTAAATTTAAATATTCTTGCATGTTTTTATTACTTCATCAATATAGATCTACCTATTTAATATAAAATTTTCCACCCAAGATTCAAGAGCCTTCCTAAAGATATTATATATATTTATGATTGAGATCGATTCCTTGTATATTTACTAAAGAATTGGGCTTAGATTTTGTTGGGATATGAATTAGACTCAAGAGATATTAGACATATCAAAAAAATTGCTGGATTTGTCCCTTCATATTTTTGTGTGTTAGGTCATATTTCTATGATCATTGAACACCATTCATATGTGCATCACTCTTATGAATGGGCACCCCCAATGGTATTATATTTATATTGTAATCATCATTTTTCATATCTTCCATGTTATTTTCAATGTTAGGCTCAATATTTTCAATAAATTGAGCCCCATAAAGGCAAAAATCTATGTTATACAACATTTTAGTTGTTTATAAGAAGTGTCTTCAGAAGGTTTGGCACTACATCAAAATATAGAAATAACATATCCACTACCTTATTCCTCCCTATTAGTGTATAAATCAATTAGAATGAGGAATCACTGAAATAAACTACATATGTAAATAAGTGTAAATAATTTATATGTGCAGTAGGATTCCTTGGAAGTGTCAAATGAGAGGAAGTGTTATTTTAGAAGAGGATGAAATATGAAGAGGAGTGAAAACATGTTAAAACATGTAGTATTTTTATAATAAACCACTAGTCCTTCACTAAAATTAACATATTATTGTGTGATATTATTAGTTAGAAGAGAAGTATCATGTGTTCAAGATGAAACATCTATACCACATATAGGATTAGTCTATTATGGGTGAGAAGGGATCATAACCTAAAATTTCACCACTATGGAGGGACCCCCTCCAAAAGTTTTATAGATTTTTTTTTTTTGTTTGGGTCTTTTTCAACACCACCACCACTAGAGGTAAGTATTTGTGAGAGGCAAGACCAAGATTACCAATGCCAAAAAACCTAGATTTTTGTGTAGTGGTTTGTTTGTGACAAATTAATAATTTAAATTTACTAAAACCACTTGACTTTTAACACTTCAAGATTATAATTGAACCAATCCATTGATGGATTTGGTATTATATAAGTTAAATATTATAATTTAATGATATCTTAGGAGCCCAATTTAGTGGGGGAAATGGTGCTAACATTTTTAAATTGGGTACAACAATATTCTACCATCATCTCCCATTCCTCTAAGGACCCATGTGGTGGAGAATTTTGTGACTAGTCCAAGCTCAATCAGTCTCAATCCCTAATTCTTAATTTATAATCATATACAAAATCAACCCAGTAGTCCTCAAAATGTGGAATATGGGTGTAATTGGATTATAGATAATATGGGATTTAATGTATCCCTTGATTTCAAATGGGAATTTTTTTGTATGAGGATGCAATATGAAATGCACAATGGTTATTTCAATATTTTGGGTGTTTTAGGGGATTTGAAAGGTATAGTTATAAAGTGTGATTACAAAAACTAATCCCATTGAATGCCTCCTTATATATATTTTTTGAACCTTAGAAAAATTCCTACATAATTATATCAACAAGATCTTGTCACTCAAAGTAATCAAGAGTTTGACTGATCACTATTCACACCCACCTACCATAATGTAGGACAACTTAAGTAAATCATGAATAAGCTCATTTATTATTTGAAATGATTATTACCTTCCTAAAATAACCTTGTTACTCAATCCTTGTCAAGTTTATAGACTTTCCTAATTGATAAATCACCAATTAATTGATAAATCACCATTGGTGCATCAAAAATGTTTGTTACTATCCTTAAGTATTAATTGTGGGAATTACTCATGTACATTGGCTATATGATCAAAGTTTCCATGTGGGTTGAGGCTAATAAAAAATCATATAACCACCAAGGAGTACACTAGATAAGATGTCATATAAAATTTTATTATGACATGTATTCCTATGAGTTACTTATGTGAAGCATTAATGATGTTACTACCCCAATCAACAAATTTTTTAGGGACATAGATGATGTTCATGGCCAAGAACATCTAAGGACGAGACTTTATCATGGTATTATTTATCAATACCATATTTTGTAGGCTAACCAGTTATAACAATTATTTATTTACATTTAATTAGAAGAATTATTATGTAGATTTTACAAGTCTCCTTTTAAGTTTGAACCACCTGAAATTCATAGCTAAGAAGTATTGGTTAGATTTATTTTCCTAATGATATTTTTTAACCTTATCAATCACCTTTGAATATTTATCTTGAGTTGGAATCTAAAATGTGATATTATTGGATTTGTTTTTTTTATATTGATCATGACAAAATCACCTATGGACCAAAATTCCATGGTGTTTGGATCATAGTGTTTAATGTAGGAAAACACTAAGTTTGTGTATTTCATAGAGATGAGAAAACCAATAGCATTTGATATACCATTTTTTTATAGAAAGGTAACCATATTTATATGTCAATCCTCATTGGTCTCCATATGAAATTCCTCAATATCAAAATGTTAATTATAGGATTTGTAGATTTTAGGTACATCAATCTAACTAGTAGACATGGATTTGAAACCCATGTATTTGAACATTATCTTTTCTCTATTTTTTAGCATGGAAGATCCTGTTAACATGAAATTTAATATTTAATAGGGGTGTAGATAAAAAAAATGCATATGAGAATGTGAAAAGCATCTAATATCGGTTGTGAAAAAAGTGAGTTTCACCTCCTGAATCCATTTAAAGAGCTTTCATGAGTTACGTAAAGTTATAGTGTACCTAGGGTACGTTAATTTTTTTTTAATCCTAAACTCTCAAAACCCATTGAAAGATATATGTATTAGAACTTTGTAGTGGGATGAAAACATTTATTGTGTTTTGAATGATTCCTTTTTTTCCAAATTCAAAAATTAGAGGGGTGGATATTTTGTGTAGTGCAAGTACATAGGATGAGAGGACTGTGTGAGTGAAAAAATTTGGTCATTCTTAGGAAAACATTTCTTTTATTTATAGAGAAAACAGTATGAATTGGCACACAATGCCCATTGCCTCAATTACACATGCACACGCTTTTTATAACCAAGTTTCTTAGCCAACCCAATGTATTGGGCATGGTAGATGTGAAATTCCCCCAACCTCTAAATCTGATGTAGTTCTAAGTTGGATGAATTGAGGCTAAATTGATGCTAGGAACTCCACATACTAATCCATGTGAATTACAAATATGGTAGAGGCAAAACATAATTGACCACCCACATATAGTTACTTATTATATGCACATTATAAATATAGTGTTCCTAAAAGATATACTACAAAATTTTATGAAGGTTAAATATTTTTGGTGTAGATATGAATGGAAATATAGTGGGTCTCCAGATATGCATGGTTTTTTATGGTTAGATGGATCACTTAATATGGACACCTTAGATTGGGAAAATAAGGTATAAGATGTGCATAACATCTTGGTAGTCTAAAAAGGTTTAGATGAACTTTTAACTTATTGTGTGCTAGTTATGCAAGCAAGGAGATATTGTCTCACTTATAAGGTTGTAAGGATGGTATGATCCTTAGCCTTAATATGTAATATTAATTGTGATAGTATTTCCTCTTTACTATCAATAAAATATTATAGGTTAAGTTATAGAATATGACAATAGTTATGTTTGATTAGTAGCAACTTAATACAATCCCGAAAATATTGTATGAATTTTTTTGCATGTATGTCATTATATCTAAAATTATTTAGCATATAATATTTTTTTTATGATATGTTAGTATATATTTGTGTTTCTTAGAATTTTGTCCACTTTTTGAAAATTTTCAAGTCATGGAGACCTAAAGGAAGAGTATTTAACTTGGAAACATGAGTTCTAAGAGATAGGAAGGTATCCTACTTAGCCTCACATTAACTCATATTATTGGTACAAATTTGGATCTGATAGATGAACTTATCGAATCTAGAATTTGATAGGCAAACCTTATCAAATTCATTCATATGGCCATACACATATATAATATGGATGGATATTCCATGTGGACAAATATTTCATGATTTTGAGTACATAATTACTAGTTCTTATTCATCATCATACTTGTTAGGAGATCTGACTAAGTAATGGCAGTATTGACATGTTATAATTATCTAAAGCTATGCAATGTAGTGATAGTATTAATATATACACATCATTTTTGCCAGATTCCATAAATACATTTTTTGATATGAGAGATATACTCTCTAGGTAAGAGGGATGTGTAGAGGAGATGGAAGGTTTTGCAAAAATATTCTGAGACATTGTTTTTAGATTTTGTGATGAACTCGTGTTTTTATGGAAGTCAATGAAACTTTAACTAATTTATATTAGAATTTTATTCTATTTTTGAACCTCAAGGTGGTCATGATAGAACCAATTAGTGTAAGTGACATTCAAAAAACTTGTTTACATTATAGGAAATATCATAGAGCAAGGTTTTGTGAGACCAATAATCTAATAATAGTGTTAAATGAGAGATATATGATGATTTCTTTGGGTAAATTTTGCATTTAATTACATGATATAATACTTGATACTATGTTTTTATGTTGTTAAACTCTATTTTTTAATAAGAACTTTTGTTTTAAAAAGATTCTTCAAGGCAATGACTTATTTTAGGGGGGAAGGATGTCACATCCTAATTTCACCTTATGAGTTATAAACCTATAATCCATTAATTAGTAAGGTTATTATTTGATTATTATTTCCTTAATATGAGTATTATGACATATGTTGGTATGAGAGAGTCATATTATTGATTAGTATACATAATATGACAGTTGTATTTTATTATTTTATACATTAAAGATGTATATTTATTAGTTTTACACCATTATTTGATTAGATGATGACTCAAACTAACTACCTAATTATTTTGAGGTGGATGAAGGATAGATCATACCCTCAGAGCTTGATGAGGGAGAGCATCATCAGAAAGGATGGGCTAGATGGGATGAATTGGTGATGACAAAGGAGTTGCCAGTGACACTACACACATGCACATTAGATATAAAATATTATATGCATAACATGTTTTCAATACTAGTGCATATTTAATAAAAATATTTTGTGATTAAAATTGTTTGTGGATTTAGTTTTTGATTTCATTAGATTTTTTTATATTAATTATCTTGATTAAGAATAAATCAAGAAATAGATAATTAATTGTTGTATGAAAATAGTAGTTATGTATTCCATTATCTTATTTTGAAAATAATTATATTTTTTTAATTATTTTCATGTAATTAAAATTATCTAAAAGTGATAACTTAGAGTTAAGTTGATCTAAACTTAGTTTTGGTAAGACATATGTGAAACCACTTTATAAACCAAATATTTGATATTATTATTTGATGTGTCAAAATAATCTTATGTTTTAGATAACTTAAGATATGTGGCATCATGATTTGTTTCAAACAAATTATGTGACCTAAAATTAAAAATAAATAATTCTAAGGTGAGATGAACTACGGTCTAAGAGAATGAGTTAACAACAATTAGTAACTTGAAGATAAAATGCATGCAAAGTGAAGATGATGGGAAAATAATTTTATAAATAAAGGAAAGAGAAATTAAAAAGGGACATTTAGAGACATAGAGAAGAAGAAAGGGTAGGATTGGGAAAAATTAGAAGCAAGAGATAGTAAGATTATTATTTTCTTCAAGAAATTTCGAACAGAGGTAGGTTTTGTGATTTATTTTCCTGTGTGTAATATAGGTAATAAAAGAGTGTAAATAGAGATGCATTTCATTCTTATGGATAGTGTCAATCTATTTTTAATCCTATAAATAATATTTTAAAGGTTGCTTCCATATACCTATGTCTTATGTTAATTTATGATACATTCTTTTAAACCTCCATTGCACTCTTTTTAGATTTAATTCAATTTATTACAAATCCAAGAAAGAGACAAAACAAAGTCTCACATCTTATGGATGATATAAATTCTAATCCAATAATAGTATTGAAAGACTACATCATACATATAGAGCTACATTTTCATTTATAATAGGATTGCATCTTATTTAATAAGTTGATTCACCAAGAGGAGCACTAAGACAAGTTTAGACCACCAAGTATAAAAAAATAAATGATGTGTAAAATTTTGTTTTTATATGGTTGATTTAATCACTACACATATATATTAAAGTGTTGAGGTCAATTTATTAAAGAACTAAGTTGTCAAGATAAGTCATTGAAATCATAATGCCTTGTCTTAAATATGTAATGATGAGTCTAATGTTAAAGTGTTAAATTGAATATTAAGTCATTAAATAATTAAAAAATGGTGAAACATGTTTTGAAAAATTATATAATTAATACAAAATCCAAATGTATATACTTATAACTGTTTAGTAAATAAATACAAATAATGACTCTCTATTATAAAATCGTTGGGTCTTCTAGAGAATTTTGAGTCTTATATATTAAGAGTTAAATTAATTAATTGTAAATGATGAATAAGTTTAGACAAAAACCTTGTGAAAATGAAAGAGTTATGCATATATTAATCATTGAGTATTAATTATGTAAATCCTAGCCTTTAGATTATGTGGCAAAGTCTTCAAACTAAAATGACAAGACTCTTATTTGAAACACTATAGTTATTTTTGAAATTCTTAGAGTTTAAAATAAAATGTTGTTATCATAAACAAAAGTACTGAGTTTAAAAATGGAAGTCATTGGATATTTTAATTAAGTCAATGGGTATATTAAAAATTATCATTGAGTACTTGAAATGTTGTAACATCTAATCAAATCACTGAGTATATCTTTGATATGGCTACTCTTAAGCTCAATGCTTTTGTTCAATGACTTTATGATGTGTTAATGTCACTTAAAGAGATTCATTAAACTTTAATTAAACTGGGCCAACTATAAAGCTTATAGCCTTGACAAACTTTCCTTATGAGTTTTAGAGACATATATGGTATTGGTATCTACTTCTCAAAAAAGATTTATTACATATCTAAATTCTAGCTATAGTTTCATTGTTATTATCAGTGTCATCAAGAAATAGTTTATATGTAGCATGGTATAGAGATTTGTTATTATTAATTCATCACTTTTGAATATTCATTTTACAGTAGTAAAGTGTATGTGACTATGAGATTATTGATGCTATTTGTATGTGAAATAAATGGTACATCAAAAAAATTAATGAATCGTTGTATATTTTATAGGTAGCTGAGTATATTAAAAATGCCTTGCATTACTTTGATAAGTTTTGTAAATATCTAATAATCTACTTATATATTTTATAGATGAGTCTTACTTATTTAAAATGCCCAATCTTGTGGGTTGAGTCTTTATAATGAAATGTTTCAAGTTGAGTCTCCATTCTAAAAGTTTGTACATAAGTTGAAACACTATACATATAAAACTATGTAATATGAATATAACATCGAGTTTAAATATTGAAAACCACTAAGTCTTTTAAATAAAGAAATGGGGTTTTTCTTTAATGTAAGATCAAATGTTCAATATAAATTAATTTACCTCAAATTTTTGTATTGTGGCTTGAGAAACTTGAATTATTTTAATAATGATCATGATTATAATGGGATCCATATGAGAATCCAAAATTATTATCTATTAGTAAGTAAGCATTTGATAAGTAATTTTGAAATAATTAAAGTTTTAAGGGTGTTCAATTAAAAATATATAAATACTCATGGGCTTATGATTAAATAACTTTTTATGATATTAGATAATATGCCTATATCTAAGTAACAATACTAATAATAAGAATTATATTATATGAGATGATTGATTCTCAAAACTTATTTAGACTTTATATTCTATGTCAGATTAGTTGGTGAGATTTAATCAATCAGTTTTTAAGGTGTGACTATTTATCTTTATAATCCATTTTTATATGATGACTATGATTAGAGTTTTGTAGTTTTTAGAATGTCGTTATGTTTTGGGTAAACAATAGTAAAGATAGATATTTCTTTGGTAATGTTATTGTACTTTTTTTTATTAATATTATATAGTGGATAGATATTTATAAAAGATTTAGATCTCTCCAATGGATTTGCTAAGAATGCTCATAGAGGCTTAGTAGTATATCTGTAAGCAAAATAGTGTTATGGAAACATGTTGATAGAGTCATGTTTGTAGCATCATGTAAAGATGAAAACTTGAAATCAATTTATATGGAGATAGTATCAATATGTGCAAATGATTAGGCATTTATAGAGTAAAATGATGTTTAAGGACGCATGCCTTTAGGTTATGTCTTCATCTATTTATTATAGTGTGGTATTATCTAGGATATATCTAATTAGTATAATCTAATATTTGTGCAATATTATTTGTTTATTTTTTAGTAGAGTCCTCATAAATAATAAGCTATAATATTATGGGATATTATAAGACACTTTAGCTTAAACGTATATGCCCAGATGGTACATATTGTAGTTGTATGTTTAGACTATCATCTACATAATTATATATGTGTTGGTTGTTATTTTAATAGTATGTGTTGTAACATTTGGTAGGAAATCATATATGTGTGCATATAACCTTGAAAATGTAATTGAATATTAGGTTAGACTTTTATGTGTTTGCATGATTTGATTTATTAAATTTTTTTTTTTGAATAAAATTTAATGATTATCTATATCTATGACTACTTAGTATGACTAAATGTGGGAAAATTAGTATTTGTACCTTAAAATACTATACTATGATAATATGGGATATCATGGGGTTTAGTTGTTTAGATCTTATGGTAGTAGTTGGAAAAATATAGTTTTTTATGAATGTGAAACTTACTCAGATGGTATGAACTATAGGCATTAATTCTTATTTGAGTTAAATAATAATATATGATTGTTTCATGTGTGGATGGAATAAAAGTATACTTTTATTACTCTTTATTTAGCATGTGATGTGATATAATTACTAGGAGGAAGTAACTAATATGAATCCTATGGTTGACATTATCTTTTAGTATGTTTTATTTACATGTCAGTGCAATATCTTACAATAGAATGGGTTTTATTTGATACACTACATATTTAGTTTTGAAAATCATACACACTTGGGTACTAGCTTGTTCTCTACATTTATTCACCATTATATCTACCTATCCATGAAGGGAGGGCCATTCCCTGAAAGGGGATTTATTAGGGGATTATTATTTTGTGGTTGGATTTAAAAATCACTTGGATGATGCTCTCCTTCCTCACAGTAGTATTACTTAATTGGAGACTACACTTGAGTTTTAGAGTTACATGAGTTAGTTCGACTCAAGTTCCAGAGGACTTAGTATCTATTTATTGTATTAATTTGAATGTTTAAAAGAAATATAATTGTAAACTATGTTTGATTATATTGAATAACAGTGGTTGTATTGGCAGACTAGGTATAGTTATCTCTTATTGTTTTTACTTTCTTTAGAGTTGTATAAGATAAATATTGTATGTGGTATTTAAATTTGAAGTACTATTGTTCTAAGTTTTAATTTATATATGTTATTATGTTTAATTTTGTACATTGTATATTAAGTAATAGTTTTTAAAAAATTAATGTATTATTCTAATTATAATATGAGGGCTTTGTAACATGTGGTATCATTGTTATGGCTCGAACTCTAGGACCTAATGAGTCCATTAGCATTTTCATACCTCTCTATTTATCAAGAAGTAGGATCATGAATATGTGTTCGGTAAATTAAGTGTGTACCCTAAATAGCACTCATACCCCCTTAGAGTTGATAAAAGGGTTCTTTTATCGAGTTTCTTATTGGTGATAGTTATTTAAGGTGTTTATGTAAGAGAGTGCATAGCTTAGTTCATGAGTTGTGAACATGAGTTTTCTACCATATTCTTGATCTTTTAGATCAAACACCTTGAGTACGATTATGACTTTATTAAATCACCTTCACCATTTGTGTTTGTGTTTATGAGTGTTTAAAAATCATGGAGTGCTTCCCACATAGTAATTTATGCTTTATTTTGTGACTTACACAAATCCTAGGAATGCAAATCCTATAAGAGCATTCTAGTTTGGCATCACCTAGTGCAGTGAAAATTTTCTTGTAGTTGAATATATACATTTGGTTAAGAATTTCTTTGTGTTAAGATATTTTAAATTATATTGGCATCCTTATATTTATATAGACTTGACGAAGAAGTGTTATATCTCCTAGTTAACTTAGAGGTGAGTTTTTATTCTCTCACTCTCCTCTTACATCATTTTTAAGCTATCGAGAAGATTCATATGTCCATGATGTTGATTTAGAGTTTCCTTATGCTGGAACTTCTTTTTGAAATTTTATTTGATCTTATTTCTTTGAGTTCAGGGATAGTTTTTCCTACATCTTGTTGAGATAAGTTATAATATTGGATAGATTGATGCATCTTTGAGGTTGGTATTTCCCTTCTATTTTCAAATGTAGGTTATAATACTACACTTAACAAGTCAGTAATTGATAGTGATTGGTAACATGGATTGCAATGTTTATTTATATCATTTGAGCGTACATAGGAAGTTTTGTTTCTAATATTTTAGTTTTCTATTTTCTATTTGTGACTTTTTAAAATCACTATTTTATCTAACTTATGAACTTGACCTCAAGGAGTTGCAAACCTTGAATTTATATCAATTATAATTTATTATAATTATTACGTTAGTAAATACCTTTATGTAGACTAATATTATTCTCTCTTTGAAGCATGTTATTTTGAAGAGATATAAATAACTTCAAGATAAATTAAGGTATAATATGTGAAGAACATCTTGGTAGTCTAAAAGGGTTTATATAAACTTTTAACTTGTCAGCTAGTTGTACAAACAAGGAGATATTGTCTCAATTATAAGTTTGTAAGGATAGTATGATCTTTATCCTTTGTATGTTATGTTAATTATGATATTATTTCCTCTTTACTATGATTATAATATTACAGGTTAAGTTGCATAATAGGATACTATGTTTGTTTAGTAAGACCTTAATACAATCTCAAAAGGATTATATAAAATTTATTAGATGTATATCATTACATCTAAAATTATTTAGCATATAGTACTACTTTCTATAATTTGTTAGTATATATTTTTGTTTCTTCGAACCATGTGCACTTTTTTAAAATCATCAAGTTGTGGAGACCTGAAGGAAGAGTGGTGAACTAAGGAACGTGAGTTATAAGTGATAAGATGGTATCCTACTTAGCCTCATATTAACTTAGATTATTGGTACAAAGTTGGATCTGATAGATAAACTTGTCAAATCTAGGAATTAACAAGTGGAACTTGTCAGAATTAGTTGTATGGCTATACGCATGTATAATATTGATGAGTATTCCATGTGGATGAATATTTCATGATTTTGTGTACTCAATTAGCAATTCCTATTTATCACCATACTTTTCAAGAGCTTTGATTGAGTAATGATAGTATTGACATATTATACTTATCTGAAGGTACATGATGTAGTGATAGTATTAACATATACACATCATTATTGCCATGTTCCCTATATACTTTTCTTCAATATGATAAATATACTTTCTAGGTAAGAGAGATGTGTAGAGGGGTTAGAAAGTTTTGCGGAACTATTATTAGTCATTTGTTTTATATTTTTTGATAAAATATGTTTTTTGAAGAAATCAGTGAAACTTTTACCAAGTTATATTGGGTTTGTCTTCTAATTCTCAACCTCAACGTGGTCATGATAGAACTAATCAGCCTAAGTGACATTTGTAAAACTTGTTTGCATAATAAAAAATGTCATAGATTAAGGTCTTGTGAGACCAATACTCTAAGAATAGTGTTAAATGAGAGAACTATGATGAGTTTTTCAAGTAGATTTTGCATTTATTTACATGATATAATACTTGATACTATGTTTTTATGTTGTTAAACTCTATTTGTTAACTATAACTTTTGTTTTAATAATAGTCATTAGGGGGATGACCAATTTTAAGGAGAGAAGGACGTCACACCTTGATTTCACCCAATGATTTATAAACATTTAATCCATTGATTAGTAAGGTTATTATTTGATTATTATTGCCTTGATTTGATTATTATTGCCTTGATTTGATTATTTTGACATATAATGGTATGGGAGAGTGATATTATTTATTAGTATACATAATGTAATATTGTATTTCCTTATTCTATATATTAAGGAAGTATATTTTTTAGTTTTAAATCATTGGTTGATTAGATGTTGACTCAAACTAACTACCTACTTGTTGTGAGGTGGATTCAGGATAGATCCTATGCTCAGAGCTTAATGAGGGTGAGTATCATCAAAGAGGATGGGCTAGATGGGGTGAATGGGTAATGATAGAGAAAAATAATAATCAC
>JARHVA010010965.1:70000-107628 GCA_037957365.1 Torreya grandis
TATTGTAATTTTATGTTTAGACTCTCACCTACATAATTATAAATGTGTTGGTTATTATTTGAATAGTATGTGTTGTAAACTTTGGTAGGATAACATGTATGCATGCATACAACCTTGAAAGTGTAAACAAATGTTAGGTTAGAATTTTATGTGTTTACGTGACTTGATTTGTTGTATATACTTGTTTCAATAAAATTTAATGATTTCATGTATCTATGACTACTTAGTATGACTAAATATGGAAAAACTAGTAGTTGTACCTTAGAAGACTAGACTGTGATAATATGGGATATCATGAGCTTTAGTTATTTGGATATTATGGTAATAGTTAGAAAACTGTAATTTTTTATGAATGTGAAACATACTCAAGTGGTATGAACTATAGTCATTAATTCTTATTTGAGTTAAATAATACTATATGATTCATTCATGTGTGGATGGAATAAAAGTATACTTTACTTATTCTTTATTTAGGATGTGATGTGATATGATTGTTAAGAGGAAGTAATTAGTATGAATCCTATGGTTAAATAATGTTTTATAATACATTATATTTTAATATGTTTGATTTACATGCCATTACAATATCTTGAAATAGAATGGATTTTCTATTATACACTACATCTTTAACATTAGAAATTATACACACTTGGGTATTATCTTGTTCTCTATATTCTCTCACCATTCTATCTATCTATCCATGAAGGGAGGGCCTTTCCCTGATAGGGCATTGAGAGGGGGATCATTGTTCTATGGTTGGTATGGAAAAGTGTTCGAATGATGATCTGCATCCTCATAGTATTATTACTTACTTGGAGACTACACTTGAGTTTCAGAATTACATGAGCTGGTTTGACTTGAGCTCCGAAGGACTTAGTATCTATTTATTGTATTAAGCTAAATGTTTTGAGGAAATATAATTATAAATTATGTTTGATTATATTGAACAATAGTTGATGTATCAGAGGACCAACATATTTATGTCATATTGTATCTACTTTCTTTAGAGTTGTATAAGTTAAATACTATATGTGGTATTTGAATTTTATGTACTATTGTTCTAGGTTTTAATTTGTATATGTTATTATGTTTAATTGTATGGACTATATGTTAATTGATATCTTTAAAAAATTACTAAATTATTCCAATTATAACTTCAAGGGTTTGTAACTTGTGGTATTAGAAGTCTAGAACGAACTCTAGGACCTAATGAGTCCATTAACATTTTCATACCTCTCTATTTATCAAGAATTAGGATCGTGAATGTATGTATGGTAAATTTTGTGTGTACCCTAAAGATCACTCCTACCCCTCCTTAGAGTTATTGAAAGAGTTGGTTTATTCAATGTCTGGTTGGTGATAATTATTTAAGATTTTTAGGTAGGAGAGTGCATAGCTTAGTTCACAAGTTGTGAACATGAGTTTCCTACCATATTCTTGATCTTTTAGATCAAACACCTCGAGTGTGATTATGACATTCTTGAATCACATTCACCATTTGTGTTTTTTTTGTGTGTTTAAAAATCATGGAGTGCTTCCCACTTAGGAAGTTATGCTTTAGTTTGTGACTTACACAAATCCTAGGAGTGGGAATCATATAAGACCCTTCTTATTTGGCATCACCTACTACTATGATAGTTTTATTGTAGTTGAATATATATGTCTTGGTTGAGAATTATTTTGTGTTAGTAGATTATTATTTAGATTGGCATCCTTATATTTATATGGACTTGAATAAGAAGTGTTATCTCTATTAGTTAGCAAAGAGGTGAGTTTTTATTCTCTCACTCTCCTCTTACATCATTTTAAATCTATTGAGAAGATTCATATGTCCAAGATGTTGATTTAGAGTTTCCTTAAGCAGAAACTTATTTCTAAAATGCTATTTGATCTTATTTCATTGAGTTTGGGGATAGTGTTTATTACTTATTGTTTAGAGAAGTTGTAAGATTGGATAGATTGATGCATCTTTGAGGTTGGTATTTCCCTTCTATTTATGGAAGTAGCTTATAATACTACACTTATAAGTTGGTAAGTGATAGTGATTATCAACATGGATTATAATGTTTTCTTCTACCATGTGAGGTTATATAGGAAGTTTTGCTTATGAGATTTTAGTTCTCTACTTGTTACTTTTTAAAATCACTTTTTATATTAACTTATGGACTTGACTGCAGAGATTTTCAAACCTTGAATTTATATGAATTATAATTGATTATTATTATTATTATTATTATTATTATGTTACTAAATACCTTTGTTTAGACTAATATTATTCTCTTGTTGAAGCATGTTGTTTTAGAGAGTTATATATACCTTTATTCAAGAGTAAGGTGTAAGATCTGCAGAACATTTTGGTAGTCTAAAATGGTTTAGATAAACATGTAACTTGTTGTGTGCTAGTCATGCAAGCAAGGAGATATTGTCTCACTTATAAGGTTTTAAATGGTATAATCCTTAACCTTAGTATATTATGTTAATTTTGAGATTATATTTTATTTAATATGAATATAATATTATAGGTTAAGTTGCATAATATGATACTAGTTATGTTTGATTAGTAGAAACTTAATACAATCTCAAAAAGATTATATGAATTTTCTTGTATGTACATCATTACATCTAAAATTATTTAGAATATATTATAAATTTCTATGATTTGTTAGTACGTATTTGTGTTTCTTAGAACCCTGTGCACCTTTTAAAAAAATTTAGGTCATCAAGCCCTAAAGGAAGAGTGGTGAATTAGGGAACATGAGTTCTAAGCGATAGGATGGTATCCTACTTAGCCTCACATTAACTCATATTATTGGTAATGAGTTTGATCTAATAGATGAACTTGTTAAATCTATGAATTTACAGGCAGAACTTGTCAAATTTATTTATATGACCATACACATGAAAAATATAGATAGGTATTCCATGTGGATGAATATTCTATGATTTTATGTACCTAATTACCAGTTCCTATTCATCATCATACTTTTTAGGAGCTCTGATTGATTAATGATAGTATTGACATGTTATACTTATATGAAGCTACACAATGTAGTGATAGTATTAATATATACACATAATTATTACCTTCTTACCTAAATGCATTTATTCGATATGAAAAATTTACTCTCTAGGTAAGAAAGATGTGTAAAGGGGTTGGAAGGTTTTATGGAACTCTTTCTAGTCAGTTGTTTTGGCTTTTGTGATGAACTCATGTGTTGTTGGGGAAGTTAGTGAAACTTTTACTAAGTTATATTAGGTTTGGATTCTATTTTTTGACCTCAGAGTGGTCATGATAGAACTAATTAGCATAAGTGACATTCGTAAAAATTATTTTCATGATAAAAAAATATCATAGAACAGGGTGTTATGGCACCTGTACTCTAAGAATAGTGTTTAATGAGAGAACTATGATGTGTTATTCAAGTAAGTTTTGTATTTATTTACCTGATATAATAGTTGATACTATGTTTTTATATTTAAATCTATTTTTTAATTAGATTTTTTTTTAATAAGAGTCATCGAGGTGATAATCAATTTTAGGGGGGAAGATGTCACATCTTGATTTCATCCTATGACTTATAAACCTTTAATCTATTGATTTGTAAGGTTATTATCTCATTATTATTGCCTTTATTTGAGTATTTTGAAATATACTAGTGTGGGAGAGTGATATTATTGATTAATATATATAATGTAATAGTTGTATTTTATTATTCTGTACATTGAAGATGTATATTTTTTAGTTTTGCATCATTAATTAATTATAAGATGACTCAAAATAACTACATACTTGTTGCAAAGTGAATTCAGGATAGATTATACCCTCAAAGTTTGATGAGGGATAAAATCATTGGAGAGGATGGACTAGATAGGATGAATGAGTGATGATAAAAAAAAATTGCTAGTAACCCATGCACACATTAGATATAAAATATTATATACATAACATGTTTTTAATACTAGTGCATAGTTAAATAAATATGATGTTATTATAATTGTTTGTGGATATAATGTTTTATTTCATTAGATTTATTTCAATTAATTATCTTGATTTTTTAGAAAAAATTAGGAACTAGATAATTAATTACTGCATAAAAATAGTAGTTAATTATTATATTATCTTATTTTTAAATTTATTATCTTTGTTTTAATTATTTTCATGAAATTATAATTATCCATAACTTATAGCTAAGTTGATCTAAACATAGTCTTGGTAAGAAATGCATGAAACTAGTTTTTAAACAAGAAATTTGATATTATTACTCAATGTGTCAAAATAAAATTATGTTTTAGATAACTAAAGATATGTGGCATAATAATTTATTTCAAACAAATTATGTGATTTAATATTAAATAATAAATAATTTTAAGGTCAGATGAACTATGGTCTAAGAGAATGAGTTAACAACATTTAGTAACTTGAAGACAAAATGCATGTAAAGTGAAGATCATGGGAAAATAATTTTATAAATAAAGGAAAGAGAAATAAAAAGGGGAAATTTAGAGATAGAGATAATAATTAATGGCATAATTTGGATAAAATTGAAAGTTTTAAATAGTAAGCTTATTATTTTCTTCAAGCAATCCTGAAAAGAGATAGGTTTTATCATTTTTTTGTTGTGTAATATAGGTAGTAAAAGAGTGTAAATAGAATTGCATTTAATTATTTTAGATAGTTCTAATATGTTTTTAAGCATGAAAATTATAATTTAGAGGTTGCATTAATATACCTGCATCCTATGTTAACCTGTGATGCATTATTTTTAACCCACATTGTAATCTTTTTAGATTTAATTCACTTTATTGAAAATCCAAGAAGGAGAATAAATAAAGTCTCACATGTTATGGATGGTATTCTAAGAAAATAATAGTACTAAAAGAATACATCATATATATATAGATCTGCACTTTCATTTATAATAGGACTATATTTTATTTAATAAGTTGAGCCACCATGAGGAGTGTTAAGCCAAGTTTAGACCACCAAGTATAAAAAATAAATAACATGTAAAATTTTGTGTGTATATGGTTGATTTAATCACTTTGTGTGTGTGTGTGTGTGTGTGTGTGTGTGTGTGCGCGTGCGTGCGTGTGTGCGTGCGTACGTGTGTGCGCGCACATGTGTGCGTGTGCGTGTGCGTGTGCGTGTGCGTGTGCGTGTGCGTGTGCGTGTGCGTGTGCGTGTGCGTGTGTGCGTGTGTGTGTGTGTGTGTGTGTGTGTGTGTGTGTGTGTGTGTGTGTGTGTGTGTGTGTGTGTGTGTGTGTGTGTGTGTGTGTGTGTGTGTGTTGAGGTCAATTTATTAAAGCGTTGAGTTGGAAAGATAAGTCATTGAAATCATAATGCCTTGTCTTAAAGATGTAATGTTGAGTCTAATGATAAAGAGCTAAATTGAATATTAAGTTACTGAGTAATTAATAAAAGGTTGAAACATATTTTGAGTCATTGTATAATTAATATAAAATCTGAATTTATATATTTATAACTATTTAGTAAATAAAATGAAATAATGAGTCTCTATTATGAAATCATTATGTCTTGTAGAGAATGTTGAGTCTTATTTATTAAGAGTTAAATTAATGAATTATAAATGTTAAGTAATTTTGGACAAAACCCTGTGAAAATGAAAGAACTATTTATATATTAATCCCTGAGTATTAATTATGTAACACCTAGCCTTTAGATTAAATATAAGAGTCTTCAAATGAAAAATCCAAGACTCTTATTTGAAACATTGTAGTTATTTTTGAAATTCTTAGAGTTTAAACTAAAACAATGCTATCATAAAAAAAAGTGCCAAGTTTAAAAATGGAATTCATTGTATATTTAGTTAATTTAATGGGTATATTAAAAATTATCATCGAGTATTTAAAATGTTGTAACATCTAATAAAATCACTGAGTATGTCCTTGATATGTTTCCTCTTAAGCTCAACTCTTTTACTCAAAGACTTTGTGATGTGTCTATGTCCCTTATGGAGTTTCATCATACATTGCTAAAAATGGGACAACTATAAATCTTTAATCCTTGACAAACTTTCCTTGTGAGTTTTATAGACATATATAGTATTGGATGGGATTGGTATTTGCTTCGTGAAAGAGCTTTATTACATATCTAAATTATGGCTATAGTTGCATTATTATTCCCAATGGCATCAAGATATATTTTATATGGAGCATAATATAGAGATTTGTTCTTATTCATTTTCCATGTATGAGCATAAATTTTATTTTAGTAAATTAAAGGGTATGTGACTATGAGATTATCCATGCTCTTTTTATGTGAAAGAAATGGCACATCAAAATAGTTAATGAATCACTATATATTTTATAGGTAGCTAAGTATATTAAGAACACCTTGTATTACTTTGATTAGATTTGCAAATATTTCGTAAGCTACTTATATATTTGATAGTTGAGTCTTATTTAAAATGGCCAATCTTATGGACCAAATCTTTTAAAACAAATGTTTCATGCCGAGTCTCCATTGTAAAATGATTTGCATAAGTTGAAATGTTGTATATATAAAGCTATGTAATATGAATATAACATTGTGTAAAATATTGAAAACCATTGAATATTTTAAATAAAGAAATAGGGTTTTTCTTTAATGCAAGATTGAATGTTCGATAGAACTTAATTTGCCTTGGATTTCTGTATTGTAGTTTGAGTGAGTTGCATTATTTTAGTAATGATCATTATTATCTTGGGATCCATATGAGGATCTAGAATTGTTGTCTGTAGTGAATAAGTATTTGACAAGTAATTTAGAAACAACTGAAAATTTAATGGTGTTCAAATATATATGGGATTTTTATTAAATAATTTGTTAGGATATTAGATAATGTGCCTATATCTAAATAACAAGATTGAAAATAAGATTAAGATTATATGATATGATTGTATCTCAAACCTTATTTAGACTTTATATTATGTGTCAAATTAGTTGGTGAGCTTTATTCAATTAGTGTTTCAGGTGTGACTATTTATCTTTATAAGCCATTTTCATATGATGATTATGCTTAGAGTTTTATAGTTTGAGGAATATCACTATGTTTTGGGTAAACGATAGTAAAGATTGATATTTTTTTAGTAATGTTATTATACTTCTATTTGATTAATATTACATGTTGGATTCATACGACCATAAGATTTAAATATCTCTAATCGCTTTGCTAAGAGTACTTGTAGAGGCTCATTAGTATATTTTTAATCATAATAGTGTTATGCAAACATGTTGACAGATTCATGTTTACAACATCCTATACATATGAAAACCTGTATTCAATCTATATAGAGAGAGTATCAATATGTGAAAATTATTAAGAATTTATAGATTAAAATGATGTTTCAATATGCATGCCTTTAGGTTATGTCTTCATCTATTTATTACGATGCAGTATTATCTAGGATATACCTAGGTAGGTATAATATAGTACTTGCTTATGCAAAATTGATTGTTCATGTTTGAGTAGAGTTCTCATGCACAATAAGATATAATAGAATATCATAAGAACTTTAGCTTAAAATTATGTCTAGATGGTGCATACTATAGATATATGTTTAGACTCCCACCTACATAATTATATATGTGTTGGTTGTTATTTGAATTGTATGTGTTGTAACATTTGGTAAAATATCATGTGTGTATTCATACAACCTTGAAATCATAATCAAATGTTAGGTTAGATATTTATGTGTTTGAATGACTTTATTTTTTATATATAATTGATTGAAAAAAAGTTAATGATTCCATATATTTATGACTACTTAGTATGACTAAATGTGAGAAAATTAGTAGTTGTACCTTAGAATACTAGACTATGATAATATGGGATATCATCGCATTTGGTTGTTTGGATCTCATGGTATTAATTGGAAAACTACACTTTTTTATGAATGTGAAACATACTCAGGTGGTATGAAATGTAGGCATTAATTCATTTTTGAGGTAAATAATAATGTATGATTCATTCATGTGTGGATGGAATAAAAGTATATTTTTATTACTCTCTCTTTATCATGTGATGTGATATGAATTATAGGAGGAAGTAATTAGTATGAATCCTATGGTTAAATTATATTTGGTGAGACATTATCTTTTGGTATGTTGTATTTACATGTCAGTGCAATATCTTGCAAAAGATTAGATTTTTGTGATACACTGCATGTTTAGTTTTAGAAATGATACACACTTGGATATTAACTTATTATTTGGATTCCTATACCACTCTATCTACCTATCCATGAAGGAAGGACCATTCCCTAATAGTGGATTGAGTAGGGGAGTGTTAGTATGTGATTGGTGTGAAAAATCACTCAGATGATTCTCTTCCTCCTCATAGCGGTATTACATACTTGGAGACTACACTTTAGTTTTAGAGTTATACAAGTTGGTTCAACTCGAGCTCTAGAGGACTTAGTATCTATTTATTTTATTAGTTTGAATGCCTAAAGTAAATATAATTGTAAGTTATGTTTGATTATATTGAACAATAGTTGTTGTATTAGCAGGCTAGTCATAGTTGTGTCATATTATGTATAAAATAAATATTTTATGTACTATTTGAATTTAAAGTACTATTTTTCTATGTTTTAATGTGTATATGTTTTTTTGTTTAATTTCATGATTTATATGTTATGTAATATTTTTAGAAATAAAATTACTACATTATTCTAAGTGCAAATTGAGGGGTTTGTAAGATGACTAAATGAGATATTTATGGCTATGTAGAACATTGCCAATGACAAATCTTCACTAGAGGATGTATTTCCTTTATAAATATATAAACCCATTTTGTATTTTTCCATCTCACACTAGCTCAAGTTTTATCATGACACATTATGTATTAAATCTTTATGGAAGTTGAAAATTTAAATAAACATTAAATTCATCCCCAAAGTAGGATATATAGAGCTTCTTAGTAGTTTGAGTTATGTCACCTTATTAAATGTATCTTATAAGATTATAGCCAAAGCATTATCACTCTACCTTCAACATATTATTTGTGTTATTATTAAACCAAAACAAATAAGTTTTATCAAAATTTACTACATCCTAGATCACATTATTATAGTTTTGGAAGGTATAGAATGGGCCCATGCCTCTTGGAAAAAAACTATATTTTTGAAACTTCATTTAAGAAAGTCTGATTAACACATAGAATGGTCCTTTATTATTTTCATATTAAATGATCTAGGATTTAAATAAAAAACATTATTGGATATGAAAACTCTCTTCACTGTTGCATCTCTATGTTTGACTATCCATGGATACAAGTTGAAGACCTTTCATCTCTTCCACTCCATCAGGCCTTCCATCTTTCTCTGACACTTTAAGTTTTGGTAGCCAAAGCTTTTAAGTAACTTATATCCCATAAATATAAAAAAGGTATTATCATAGGTATTATGCTTCCAAATAAGTTAACATATCTCTTCAATATAAGATCTACATATGACTCATTCCTTACACTTGCAAAGGATGAGGATTCCTTCAAAGAAGCACTCCATTGTATTGAATTTTTTACAAAGATTTGGGGTCCAATTTGTAGTGGGCCAAAACCCAATGTTTTAGGTAAAGCATGATTCTTATGTTATATTAGCTTAAGTATTTCCAATACAAGTGGATCATAAGAGGAGAAATATTAAAACTCTTAGACATTTATTTTTCCTTTGATAGTACCCCCTTTGAACGTTGGTAGTATCTGCTTGAGAGAGTTGAAAAGGAGATTGTCTATTGAATCATGAAGCATTTTGCATTGGTAAGGAATTTATAAATTTGTACTGGTTGAAATTTTTGCTTCCAGCTATATTTACTATTCTTCATGTTTCTCTCCCTCAAAAACCTCATATGATAAATGATTTACGTTTCTAGTAGAATTTTTTTTGGCTAATGCTAGCCAAACTAGAGGTTTCCATAGAGTTGAATGTGTTGTTTTTTTCCTCCCTTAGGATAAGGGTTTTATGGGAATAATTTATATTTATAAATAAAGCATTGATCTATGTGTTAAATGGTTTTCCATGTTATTGAAGGTTTTGAAGCATGAAAACTTGTGCTTGGGCATTACATCCCTACAAATTCTCCCTATAACATGATTATTTAAACTAATTTAGGTTTCATATATTTTTCATCACCTCCACCCCTATCAAAATTGATGTGTCTTTTATGGTGAAAATTATTTGGAAAACATTTCAAGTTGTCAAGCCATATCTCAAGTGAGCTAGAGATGGGTTTAGGTATAGTATTTCCTTTAACAACCATAGTTTATGGTGTTACCTTATCATGACCAATAGCAACATATTTCTTACTAAAATTTCATGTTCCAAATTCCCTCTACTTTTAAAAGGGGTATTTCCACAGTTAGAGACATGATCTTGTTTAGATATTGGATTCCTTGGCCCACCTAGTAAAGAAAATAAAAATTATTAGATTATAATATGCCTTCTATTTTTTGTATTTAGGAGATCATCTATGATTTTTTGATGCATAAAAATGGCCTATTACCTCTAATTCCTTAGTGGAAATATAAGAAGTGAGTCTATGACATTACTTTCAAGAATTAATTATTGGAGTGAATTTATCAGATTATGAATCATTTTTTATTTGATTTTTGACAAATTAAACAATCGGTAGAAATTAAAATTCCCTCACAAATATATATCCCCTTAACCAATCCACTTACATATCATTAAAATATAATAAATACAAATATTGATTATAAAATAAACATCCCAATCCATAGTTTTTAATTTTTTTAATCGGTTAATATCTATCTAAAATTAATACAACCACATACTAAAAAGTGGTTTTTAGCATGATCATTATATCAAAACCCAAATCACTTAAACAATGATACACTAAACAAAACATTAAAAAAACTAGAGTTTTATGTTAAAAATCATCCCCATAGAATGACATTAAATTCTTTCTTTATCTCTTTTTTCCTCCCTGAAGTGAAATATATTTTTAATAATATGAAACACTTAATGTGCACTAGAAATTATCATATTATTTTGTCTCTTTCCCACATGGAAAAAGGCATTTTTAGAGCATATAACTTATACATGATTTTCATAGAAAGTTGCTCTCTTAAAAGAAATATTTTTTTAAAAGTACAATATTTGATTACCATTTATTATTTTGTATTTATGATGCTAGTTATTTTTAATTTTTAAAGAATCATTAATATAAAGGCTTATATAGTGGGGTAAGGCCCCAATATTCATCTCACAAGAGACAAAAAAATATGTCATTCCTGCCCATTTAAACCCTGACATGCTCTACAGTATGGATACGTCTGCAAACCGATAGTTATATGAATATGTCTATAAATGGATAGATTACTATGTCCATTAATTTAAATTAAAATGTATAGTGATTGAAAGAACTGATGATGTAGAAAAAATGTTCACATGGAATGGTCAAATCATAACACAATGAATTTTACTAGATGCATAGAAGAAATAGGAATAGGAACTGCTCTCTCCAATTGTAAACAAACTATATTATCAAAGGGATATTCCATACTCAACCAATGAAAGGACATAAAAATCCTCTGTAGTCCATAAAACACTCATATGATCACTTCCTACCATGGATATATGTACCTACAAATCACATAAATAAAATGCTTCCTTAAGAGGCTCAAAACGTTACTACTACCCCCTAAATTTATTATGGGTAATCTCAAATTTAGTACCTTTTGGAAATTATTGTATTGGTGAGCTACATTTATTTCCATTGAAAATAAATTAAAAAAAGAAAAATTTATAACCATACATAAATAACATTCAAGGTATTGAATGACAAGATTATCACATAACTATAGTAAATTAGTAATCCCATTACTAACAAGGGATTGAGAGATGATTGAATATGATTAATGAGTATGATGGATAAGACCAAAGAAGACATGTTTTGAATCATAAATGCATAGGCATGGTGTTAATGAGTTTCAAAAGAGTGCACACATATATGATCCTATACTACAACAAGATTTAAAGTGCCAGTAAAACCTACAAATTATGTCACTCCAAATTAAGACAGATTATACCAAAACAAGAAAAGGATCATTTTCCAAAATATAAAAAGTATAATGAAAATATTTTCTATCATTCTATACCATATTGTCAACAATATGCTAAGATTTCCATAACAATGGATTAATAATCATGGATGCTACTTTTACATTGAATCAAAGAATGAAGGCCTGGAACACATATATTTTCACCCACTTTGTCAAAGAAGTAATGATTTCCATATCTCTACTACCCATGTATTTTGAGCATCCTACACTATTGAAGGCATCATACATGTCTTATGCACCCCAAGATTCATCTCACAAGAGACAAAAAATATATATTATTCCTAACCATTGAAACCTTGACATGATTTATAGTATGGATATGTATGCAAAGTGGATAGATTACCAGGTCCATTCATTTCAATTAAATTATATAGTGATTGAAAGAACTGATGATGTAATATAAATGTTCACTTAGAATGGTCAAATCACAACATGATGAATTTTATTGGATGCATAGAAGAAATAAGAATAAGACCTGGTATCTCCAATTGTAGATGAAATATATTCTCTAGAGAATATTCCATACTTAACCAATGAAAGGACATTAAAATCCTCTGTAATCCATGAAACACTCATATGATCACTTCCTACCATGGATATATGTACCTGCAAATCACACAAATAAAATTCTTCCTTAAAAGGATCAAAATGTTACTGCTACCCCACAAATGTATTATGGGCAAACAAAAATTTAGTACCTCCGAGAAATTATTGTATTGGTGAGCTACATTTTTTGCCATAAAAAAAAAGTAAGTTATAACCATACATAAATAAAATTGAAGGTATTGACTAATGATATTAATACATATTTATAGCAGAACCGTAATCCCATTACTAAAAATTGATTGAGAGATGATTGAATATGATTTCTAAGCAAGATGGATAGGATCAAAGAAGACATGTTTTGAAGCATCAGTGTATATGCATGGTGTTAATGAGTTAAAGAGGAGTGCATGCACATATGATACTATACCAGAACAAGATTGAAAGTGTTAGTAAAACTTGTAAATTATGTCACCCTAAATTAAGACAAACTATACCAAAACAAGATAAGGATCATTTTTCCAAATATCAAAAGTATAATGAGAATATTTTTCAATCACTCTCTACAATATTATCAATGAGATGTTAAGAGGTCCATAAAAAGGGAGTAATAATAATGGATGTTACTTTTACATTGAATCCAAGAAAGAAATCCTGGGGCATATATATTTTTACCCACTTTATCAAAGAGTTTGTGCTTGCCATATCTTTTGTCACCCATGTATTTTGAGCATCTTATGCTATTGAATGCATTTTACGTGTCTTGTGTACCACAAGATTCATCTCACAAGAGAAAAAAATTATATTGTTCCTAACCATTAAAAAATTGACATGCTCTATAGTATGGATACATCTACAAAGTTGATAGATTATTAGGTTCATTCATTTAAATTAAATTATATAGTGATTGAAAGAACCCATGATGCAGTGGAAATGTTTATATGAAATGGTCAAATCACAACATGATAAATTTTACTAGATGCATAGAAGAAACAGGAATAATAACTGCTCTATCCAATTATAAATGAATTATATTCTTCAAGAAATATTCCATACCTAACCAGTGAAAGGACATCAAAATCCTTTGTAATCTATGAAACACTCATATGATCACTTCCTACCATGGATATATGTACCTAAAAATCACACAAATAAAATGATTCCTTAAAAGGCTTGAAACATTGATATTATCAAATATATTTATTTTTGGAAACCACAAATTTAGTACCTCCTAGAAAATATTGTATTGGTGAGCTGCATTTATTGACATTACAAATAAATAAATAAATAAATACCAAGATATAACTATACATAAACAACATTGAAGGTATTGACTAATAAGATTAACACATATTTACAATAGATCAGTAATCCCACTACTGAAAAAGGAATGAGAGATGATTGAATATGACTTTTGAGTAATATGGATAGGATCAAAGAATACATGTTTTGAAGAATTGGTGCATATTCATGGTGTTAAAAACTTACAGAGGAGTGAAAGTACATATGATCCTGTACCGTAACAAGATTTAAAGTGTTAGTAAAACCTAAAAATTATGTAACCCCAAATTATGACAAATTATACAAAAATAAGATAAGGATCATTTTTCCAAATATCAAAAGTATAATGAGAATATTTTTCTATCAATTTGTACCATATTTTCAATGAGATGTTAATAGTTCTATAAAAAGGGAGTAATAATCACTGACACTACTTTGATATTGAATCCAAGAAGGAAGGGTTGGGGAACATATATTTTTGTCCACTTTATCGAATAAGTCATGCTTGTCATATCTATTATTTCCCATGTATTTTTATTAGCGTACACTATTGAAGGCATCGTATATGCCCTGTGCATGGTCTCTCTAGTTGAGAATATTTATATGAAGGTCAAAATTGAGAGGGTATAATAACAATTCCCAGTCATTACTGCTCTGTAATACTCTCCAAATTTTGGTGATGTTTCCCCTACCATGGCCTTGTTTATCTCCTCTATGTTGCAATATTTCATCAAACACCATTACACCAGTCCTAAAACTATGTTATGATGTGTCATCAAATAGTTAAACCTAGTGCTACATATGACATAAATGTTAAACATGCATGGCCTTCCTCAACCGTGCATCATTTCATTTATAATAAGTTTTATAAATTAATAATAAATATATTATTACTATAATATAATAAATTAATAGTATATTATAATATAACATATAATATTAATATATTTTATTGTTAATATTACTATATAATAAATAATAATAATAATATATATATATATATATATATATATATATATATATATATATATATATATATATATATATATATATATAATTTTTATGTCCTTACATTATATATTTACACATATAGGTGTTTCTACAATGACATTAATGGCATGAGAATGTTAACAATTAATTATTTAAAATCCAACAACACAAAATTTCTTATACATAAATGTATACAAATTCCTTATAGATTGAATTATGTTATAAAATTATACATGGTTCTAGTATGGCCAAAAAATAGTGTATATTAATAGTATATATTATTGTTAACTTTTATAAGCTTTAGGTGTGGCCAAAAAATAGTTTATATCAATAAAATATAATGTAACTTGTTCAAATAATAATGAATGGTTGTATATCATGTGTGAATGGATCACTAAATATAGTTTATTTCTTCTTGTTCTTTATCATTTAATTAAAATTTTAAAAGAAGAGCATATTGTACACATTCATAGAGGATATTTTAGGTATGCGATCTATTGCTATAGTAAACCACATAGTTATGCGACCACTTATTTTAATTAATTGACTCATTTTAATTATACATATATACATAAATAATATAAAATTTTTAAAATATATAATATATCATATTAATTCTTTTTGGATATAATCAAAATGATTAGGCAATGCCCCAAGATTAATCTCACAATAGACAAAAAATGAATATGGTGTTTTCTCTATTTGTTTGTTTTCTCCATTTAATTGATGGCACGTGGTTTGGATGTCCTCCATAGCTTTTGAAACAAAACAAATTAAAATCTCCATAAACCTAGCAATAGCATGTATGAAAAAAAATAATAATCATAACAAACATATTGAGAAAAAGAAGGAAGACTGTTGTACATCATGTTGGTCAGAATGAATGCCAAATCCACCATCAAAATGATTTATAAATATAAATCTAAAGAAAAAAAATCGATAACACCAAAGGGGCATTGACAGCTAGCTAAGAGGATAGGGATTTCAATGAAAGAATGAATTCATGTAAAGAATAATGTGTGTCACTACTCAAATATGAGATGCTTCGATACAAGACAACATGCAAAATATTCAATTTATAAATATTTTGGATGGAGATAAAGAAAAAAACCCTCTGAACTTACTAGATCTAGATATTTTTTAAAAAACTCTATGACCTTAAATACTTAGATTGATTTATAATATTCATCTCACAAATGGTTCGCATGGAAATAAGGAAAAATAATAAAGAAAAGGTAAAGGTCAAAAAAATATACATATTATATAATGTTGAAAGCATGGCTTTACATGCATGCTCAGTTGTTCCAGATGTCACTTGATACCAACAATAAAATAATCACAAAGGTCATAAAAATTATAGAGCAACAAACATTAGTGTTAGGTTCATATCAATTTTTGTGTGGAATAAAACCTTCACGGGAATTTGTTTTGAAAACTATATATATAAATGAATATACATTCAGAAAAACATAATGATTGGTTAAAATTATTTGATTAATTGAATCTATAAGGGTTATATGCTTTTCCTTTTGTCTAATATTTTTTATAAATAATTTATATTTATGTCAGTTATATGGGTTGAGATTAATGGAAAATACTTATTGCCAATTAAATATTTATGTAGGTGCTTTAAATATAATGGAGAATGTGTGTTTCTAGAATGAAAGTTGAAAAATCAAATAATAACGTATTAATATATTATAAATTATAATATTAAAATATATTATAATATTTATAAATATAATAATAATTTTATTATTATTATTTATATAATATATTTATCCATGCAATTTTTTGAAAGGGGTAAGTTGTGTTGAAAGAAATGTATATTTATTTTATGATTTTCTTTAGTAAGTGTTATCTTTTTGTTTATGCAGTATATTCCCCTTTTAAGTGTAAGATGGGAAAACCTCCTATTAAATGAGAATTAAATCTACCAACTCTTCCTATTACCAATGAATGACCACAAATTGACCACCTTTTTTTAACTGATGGCTCTTCTGCCATGGCATTCACATTGTATAATGAGTGATGCCTTCAGTATATATTAAAAAAATGATATAATATTAAAAAATATATTATATAATTTAAAATTTATATAAATTATATAATATATATATAATAATAAATTTTCAATTTATAGATGGCGCGCGCGGGTGAAACCAGGGGTACGCGACCAGGCTAGGGCTGCCGAGCCTTAGCCTGTTTCCGTATTGTTTTGGACTGCGTTTGGGTACTCTTAAGGCACGTTCTGGTTGCTGGTGGACGAAGGGAGCACGGTGTAAGGGGAAAAGGGCGTAGGAAGTGACAGGGAGTGGTGGGAGGCAGGGTTGACGTCTGCGAAAATGGATAGGAGCTTCAAGGAGGTTTTAGGGAAGCAGGCTCAGGGGAATGGCTCCAGATTGGAACCCAGGATGAAAGATCTTGCAGATTCTGTGCATTCAGCAGGTATGTTTGATAAAAATGCTGCAGGAAGTTCAAAATTGAATAAGGTAAATGGATGCTTGGAGCGCTGCTCTGAGAGACCAAAACTTGTTATTCCCTATGAAATGATAGCTGAGGATGTGGAGTACTACTCCAAACACTCACTTTATTGCAAATTTCTGGGACTGAGAGTTTCCTTACCCTTCCTGGAGAGCTGGGCAAGGCGAATGTGAGAGCCAGAGGGGGAGATGGAAATCTCGCTGCTGGCAAACAACTTCTTCATGATCACATTTGTCTGTGTTAATGATAGAAACAGGGTGTTCGAAGGAGGTCCTTATTTTTATAATCAGGTTGGTTTGTTTGTCAAACCATGGCATGCTGGATTCAGCCCGACTGAAGAGCTACCGAACAGAGTACCAGTTTGGGTAAGACTTCCCAGAATGCCCATTGAATGCTGTAGGGAGGATGTGTTACAGCTGATTGCTTCTATGTTAGGAAAACCTGTTGGGTCTTCTTCTCAGACCCTAGGAAAGAAATTCATGACATTCGCCAGGATTTCTATAGAAATTGATTTAAGCAAACCTATACCAGATGCGGTTGAGATGAGTGCAGGTGAATACTCATGGGTTCAGCAGCTTGATTATGAGACGCTCCCTTTCAGATGCAGATTGTGCCATGAGTATGGGCACCTGGTACGTGGATGCCCCAAGGCAAAGATGAATGATCAGCAGCCTTCACGCCCTCCTCTTCATCAAACCACAGGAGTTGATAAAGGGAAAAAGATTGGAACGGAAGGAAGTAAGGATTCAGAGGGTTTTGTGCAAGTAAAGGCTAAAGGCAAGAATAGAGGACATAAAAGATCATGGATGGAGCGACAGGCTGAAGATTCAATCAACAAATTTGAGATTCTTGATTCATTAGGACAGCAGGAAATCTTTCCAGGGTTAATTAGTGAAGAGGCGGTGGGGGGAGAGGCCGAGGTGGCTGGTGCTACACCCATGGACCACGCATTGATGACAGCAGAAGTTACTCTACCTATGATCCTGGATGGTCAATTGGGGGAACAGATGTCCTTAGCAGCATATGCCAACTTGGGGCGAGTAGGGGAAGAGATGGATCCTCCAATGCAGGCTGAGGTGGGAGAGACGGAGAAGAAAGGCAAGGCCTATCCGCACCTGGGAATTCAGCAGAGGGAAGGGAAGAAGGGGTCAGCTGAAAAAAGCACCAAACCCGGTTGAAGGAAGGATATAGAAAGAATTAAGGTAATTGGGGAGAACTTAGTTGAGTCCGGGTCGGTGAAGACCATCGACTCCCACTTCATGTCTCCAGCAAAATGATTGTGCTCTCATGGAATGTAAGGGGCTTGAACAGCGGCCCCAGACAAAAAGCTATTCGGGATTTGGTTAAGTGTCATAATCCGGATGTTCTCTTTCTACAGGAAACTAAGGTTTCGGTAGAAGTTATGCTGGGAATTGCGCCCAAGATGTGGAAACAGTGTTTGTGTCAATGCACAGGAGCTCAGGGATCGGCGGGGGGCGTGGCGTGCTTGTGGAATCCCCGCAAGATTCTTCCAGTTTCTTGGATTGCCTTCAAATCATCTCTATCCATGGTGGCGCTTTGTGTGGAATCAGGGGAATATGTTCTTTTCACAAACATTTATGCTCCCACTGAGTACCTGGGTAAGCTTATGGAGTGGAATAATCTACAGTTGGTCTGCAAAGAATTTCCATATGTGCCATGGATTTTGGCTGGAGACTTTAATGCCATCATGGATCTTTCGGAAAAAAGGGGAGGTACGGCAAGATTGGAGCCTTCGTCCCTTTTGCTTCGAGAGAAGATCACTAAACTCAACCTGGTGGATATAAAGCTGGGGAATGGCAGATTCACGTGGAATAACAGGAGAATGGGGGTAAGCTGCATTGCTGAGCGCATAGATAGGTTCCTGACCTCGTGTTATTGGATGAATGGTCAATGGTCCTTGAAGTTTGAGATTCTGGACTGGAGAGGCTCAGATCACTGGCCAATCAAGCTGAACATTTCCTCCAATGTGAGCCTTCGAAAACCTTCGTTCAAATTTCAACTTATGTGGATGAGGGACCCGAGTTTGTTCAAAAGGGTAGCTGATTGGTGGAGAATTGGAAGGTCGACAGTTGGCACGACAATGTTTGTTATGGTTAAGCGCCTTCAATTTGTTAAATATCAGCTCAAGAGATGGAACCGGCAGCACTTCGGCAATATTTTTCACAATAAGAAAGAAGCACAGGAAGAGTTGGATAGCATTACCAAAATAATTAGAGAGGAGGGGCTCAATGAACTCTTGATGCATGAAGAATCTAGGGCAGTCCGGAAGGTGGAGGAATGGGAGCTTCGAGAGGAGATTTTTTGGAAACAGAAGGCCAGAGTTGATTGGTTACAGGAAGGGGACCGGAATACAGCTTTTTTCTTTAATACGGTGAAAGCTAGACAACATGGTAATATGATACCGATGCTGGTTTTGGACAGTGGAGAAAGGGTCTCCTCTACCAGAGAGATGTGCAACGCAGCGGCCCAGTATTTCTTGGTATTATTTACTGAGGAAGGTAGAAGCGCAGAGGACGTTGAGGAGCGGATACTTTCCTGCATCCCTAGTGTTGTCTCTCAGGATATTAATGAACAACTGATGCATACTATCAATATGGAAGAACTCCAGCGGGTTGTCTTCGACATGAAGCAGGGCAAAGCGCCGGGCCCAGACGGTTTCCCCATTGAATTCTTCCAGGAATATTGGGAAGTTGTCAAAGGGGATTTACTAGCTGTTGTTAATGAGTCCCAGAATAACAGACAAATGCTTCGAGCTATGAACTCAACGTTCTTGGCTCTTATTCCTAAGAGGGAAGGGGCTGATCGCCTTAATCAATTTCGGCCTATTGCACTTTGCAACGTGGTTTATAAAATCATTTCAAAATTGATTGTCGAAAGACTGAAAAAGTGGCTGAATGTGCTGATCTCTGAAGAACAAAGTGGTTTTGTGGAGGGGCGCCAAATTTTGGATGGAATTGTGGTTGCTACAGAAGCCATTCACTCTATGTCAAAGTCACGGGAGAAAGCTATGTTTATGAAATTGGACATGTCCAAGGCTTACGATAGGGTCTGTTGGTCCTTTCTGCGGAAGATGCTGGCCGCCTATGGGTTTGCGGAGGAGTGGATTATGTGGGTTATGAGCTGTGTTAGCTCGACCTCCTTTTCGGTCTTGGTGAATGGAGAGCATTCCCACCTCTTTGGGGCGACGAGAGGATTAAGGCAGGGAGACCCGGTGTCTCCTTACTTATTCCTGATTCTGGCTGAGGGTCTTGGCCGATTGATTAGAAAAAACACCTCGGAGGGTGTTATTCAGGGATGGAGGTGGGGGGGGAATTGCCGGTCCTCTCCCATTTACAGTTTGTTGATGATGTGGCGTTGACGGGCATGGCTACCTTGAGAGAGGCTGCTGGTTTTCGCAAAGGACTTGATGATTACTTGGCTGCCATGGGATAGGTTGTCAACGAGGACAAGTCCTCCATCTTCTTTTTTAATACGCCTCAGGCTATTCAGAGAAGGGTGGCAAATATTCTTCGATTCCAGATTGGCAGCCTTCCGGTGCTCTATCTTGGGATTCCGATCTCTACTGGGAGGCAAGTGAGAGATACTTGGAAGGGGATCATTGAAAAATTCAGAGCCAAGGTGAACCATTGGACTAACAGGTGGCTCTCCTTTGCTGGCCGGGTTCTATTGATCCAGTCTGTGGTGCAAGCGCTGCCTATTTATAGATGCATGTTGCAGGTGGCACCGTTTGGTTTTGTCAAGGAGCTGGATAGTATGGCTCGGCAGTTCCTTTGGGCCGGTAATTTGACTCGGTCAAAATGGAGCTTGGTTAGGTGGGACGTTGTTTGCAGCCCGAAACATTTTGGGGGGTTGGGTCTTTGGCAGTCTGTTTTGACAGGTACGGCCCTGGCTGCCAAACTTTACTGGAGATGGTGTGTTGAGCAGGAGCGTGTGTGGGCTAGAATCCTCTCGCATAAGTACTTTGTTGGGGTCCCAGCGAAGGACATTCCCAGGTACAGCTTGTATGGAGCCGGTTCGGTGATCTGGACAACTCTTAAGAAGGGAGCGGCCTTGATCAAAAAGGGACTTTTTTGGATATGCAGAAATGGTAGGGAGGCGCAGTTTTGGACTGATTCTTGGGATGGTTTTCCACCGTTGATTATGCAACATCCCCACTTGAGTGATTTAGCACAGAATTTCAGGGAAGCCAGATGGAACAGAGTGAGCGATTACAAAGTCTTTTTTCAAAATGGTCAGGCGATGGAGGCGAGATGGGCGGCTCCTAAGGAGTGGCCTATTAATGGCGTGGAAGCTGATTGCATGGAGCTGGAGAGAATTTTGGAGGGATGCAATTGCTGTGCCCTCAGAGGGAGTGACACCCTGGCTTGGGCACCCCATCCCAAGGGGAAATACACAGTTTCTTTCAGATATCAAGAGCTGGTGATTCAGCAGAGGGAGGATAGGGGAGAAGTTACTTGGCGGAAGAGAGTTTGGAGCCAATTTTCTTGGCCAAAATGTAATTGTTTCTCCTGGACTCTTGCCTGGAATCGGTGCTTGACTTGGGAGAATATTAGGCGGAGGGGCATTGCTGGACCGTCGAGATGCGTCTTGTGTATGGAGGCGGAGGAAGAGTCGTCGCATTTATTTTTTCGGTGCTCCTTTACTAGTCAGCTTTGGCATGCCTGGTGGGATGCCTGGGGATGCGGTTGCCTTCATGTCTCCTCTTTGGCTGAGTTTTGGTCTAGATTGGATAGACCACCATCTGGTACTCAGTTTTTGCAGGAGGCATGGTACTCCGGACCTATTTTCCTTTTATGGCAGGTCTGGCTTGAGAGAAATCAGAGAATTTTTAGAGGGGAAAAACTGGCTCTCCAACAGGTATGGCGCAGGATTTTGGGCATGCTCCAGGAGACTATCTCGGCCAAGAGTGAAATTACTCAGCCTTTGCCGCAGGCCGATGCTGCGTTGGCTGTGAGATTGGGGGTTCAGTATGGTTCTGTGAATTATACCCAGGTGAGGCGAAGAAATGGAGAGAAGCCGAAGATCCAAAGGCTAGGGAGATGGACGCCACCTCCTGATGGCTTTTTAAAAATTAACACGGATGGCTCGTCTCGTGGCAATCTTGGCCCCGCTGGGATTGGTGGGGTTGGCAGAGACTCCTCGGGGGCCTTAGTTTTCCTCTTTTCGTCCCACCAGGGGGAACAGACGGTGAATAGAATGGAAGGATTGGCGGTGTTGTATGCTCTGAAAAGAGCCTATGGGCTCGGATGGCGCAAGGTTCATTGCGAGGCCGATTCGCAGATCTTGATCAACATGCTTCAGGAACGGAAAGTGAATGACGTGAGCTGGCAACTATCCTTGATTGTCCAGCAGATATTGCAAGTCAGTGACCTGATGGAGACGCTAGTTTGGGTGCATATCCCTAGGGAGTGGAACGCACCTGCTGATTTTTTGGCTAAATTTGGTTCTGGAGAAGGGAACGCCCTGTATGTGGATGAGTGGGAAGGTCTGCCTAATGAGGCGCGCCAACATTTGGGCCGACTTCTCACCAAGTATGCTGACGGAAGTGAGGAGTGAACGGCGCTGTTGAGGTGCTGGGCGTCTTGGGGGTTGAGGTGTTTTGCGTGGCTGTGCCCTGGCTTTGCTGGCTTTGATGTTGTCTGTTGTTTGTACTCTGTTTTTTCATGAATAAAATTTTTACCAGCTCTTTTTATTTAAAAAAAATAAATAAATTTTCAATTTATATAAAAATTATAATAAATATTATACAATATTTCTACAAAGGTAATAAAAAAAATTACAATTGAATTATCTGACTTAAAATTAAAAAAATTTACAAATTAGTGAAAAAAAATATAAACACTTAGAAAAAAAATTAAAAAAATAGAGTACTTTATCATTTCCGTAAACAAAATACAAACTACTTTTATCTAACCTATGATTTTTATTGCACCATGGGGGCAACTGCTAGTTTATTTCTCATAACATTTACAGCTTATGAAGTTTAAAAATGATTAACCCTCTTCATCTATGAGATACTTTGACATTTACTAACAAATTTTAATATATTAATATCTTAAAAATAATTTTATTAGATTAATTATATTTTATAATTTTCTTTCTCACATTATCGATAAGAAAACCCCTGTAACTGAGTTTTAATTTTATAATTAGATTACAAAGAAACTATAGATCTAAAAATTCACATAACATCACATATATAACACACTTCTTTACGACTTTATAAGTTCAAAAACTATTGATCTATAATAATATAGCTTAAGCCTTCTTTTTAATTTTTTATTCTCCATTTTATAACATGTACTTTTTAATTTTTATTTCCTTGTTTTAAATTTACTTTACTTTTATGTATTACATGAAATGTACTTTTATAGTCCATGATACAATATTATTTTATTTGGTAGGTAAAAAAGAGGGTTTTGATGGGACCACTCAACCTGATATAAAGGCAACCAAAACCAAAAAAAAAATAGAGACATAACAGATAAAATGAATGAAGACAAAGAGAAAACAACCAACCAAAATAACAACCACCAAAATGATAGCATAAAACAACCAAGAGAATTGAATAATTATCATCAACATCCAAACATCAGTCAATATTCCACAAAGTAGAAACTAGGAAAAAGCAAGGTGTCTTCAGCAAAACCAGTCAAGAGCACTAAAAAGCAATCTGGTGAAAACACCTAAAATTAGCCATCAATAAATCAACCAATGGCTAAGGTGATTATTCTTCCATGGTCGCAAGAGAGGAAGCCTTTAATAATCCATTGGTTCCCTACTTTTACAAGCTCTTCAACATCAGACCTCAACCTTTCTACTTCTATCCTTCATCCCTTCCTTTTTCCCATTGTATGTAAATGGTCTTTGAGCTTAGTTTTAGGGGGATGATATGGGGATAATCTGCAAGCCAAGGAACTAGGGAGGGTAGCGGGCCAACTGAATTAGTGTCACTTTAGAAAGAGACCAAAGTATTTTCAAGAGGATTCACTAGCAAGGGAGGAGGAAGAGAATAGTCTGTTGATTAATATGAAATGTCATGATTATACCATAAAAATTCATGATCAGGGTCTCCTTATTTCTTCCTCCAAACCAAACCAAAGTGAGGATAACTTGTACCAACCTTAAAATAAAACCATAAAGCTCAGTTCCAAATGAGAATATAGTGGAAACATCTGAGTAGAAGTCCTTCAAAGTTAATAAATTATATCCACAAGCCATGTGAAGAGTAAATGCAAATCAAATACCGAAGAGCTTATGATATATCCACAATCATGAAAAATCTCAGGAGTCTCTTCTCTAGTGAATCCTTGTCCATCTTCAAAAAATATCCCACCTGATTGATCAATATCACAATGTGTTTTACCTTCTTCAAAATTGGGGGAAATTATAGATTGAGTTCCAAAGGTGTGCCATAATCACTATAGCATTTGCAGGATCAAAAATGGAGTCCACTAAGAAAATAAAACCCTAAATTTACCAACAAACTAGGTCCCTAAATACCAAACTAAATCATGATTTGAAGAGCAGCTGAAGGCCACCTGAAATAAACTATGGCTAAGTGGGTTAAAGGAGGGAACTTGAAAGGAGCTCCACACATACTTGGCCTAATGATCCAAGTCTAGCATAGATAATGGAAAACCTATGCATGATCTAAAAATACCATGTAATAGTCATTATTATATAAATTAAATTAGATTCTTATGATGATCTTAACCTTAAATAGCCATTAATATATAAATCATATTGAATTAAATATAATTAGTTTTTATAGGGTGATTCTATCATTGTTGAGTACATTAGTTTAAGCATAATGTAATATGCAACTATTCTTGTTAAATATGTTAGTTTCTCATGTATCATTCACAATCATAGTTTTATCATGAGATGTTGTCATATATTAATAATTTATGTTTTAAGATGATCTAATCTTTTTTATAATGTAGACTTAAAATAAAAAATAAAAAATTATGAATGTGAATTATTTTTGAATGATTAAAATATGTAATTATTTTTATGGGAAATGTATATATATCTTTAATAAAGATAAATTATAATATGGTTCCAAATAAAATAGAGGTTTATTGGTATTCACAACTAAAAATATATGATACCTAGAAAAATATAATAGTTAAATAATAAGAGTTTGAAAACATATAATTCACAGTGTAAAGTATCAAGAACATGTAATGGCACAAAATGGAGGAGGTGTAAATTCATACTTATAGGTAAAACAACTAAAGAAGAGGGCTATCCCAACACCAGATTTGATGCCACCCAACCATCTCAAATGTGTTGTTCCTAAAACTAGTCACTCATTTTTGTGGACAACCTATTGACCATTTTGGTCCTACAAGCCAAAAATGGTCTCCTTCTTTCTCAAAAATGTTCTGAGCAGTCAAGTTATTCAATTACACAAGCCTTTTTGGCAAATTAAATTGCTTGTTTTCAAAGGGTTTACAGTCGGGAAAATAAATAAGGTTCAAAAAGCGGGTTCTCATAAGAAATTTTTTCAAAATACTTGAAGGCATTTCCTAAAAAATTGATAAGGATAGTTTAACATCGAGTTTCAATGATATATGGTTCAACGATGGGGTTCAGTGATATGAAATGAACTATATAGACTGACCATAGTTGCATTAAACTTTGAACCATTGAACTCCACTAAAAAGGTTCAAGTGGAAGGTTCAAAAAGTTGGTTCAATGATACATTGAATTCATAAGAGGTCTGATTAAACATGACTCTTTGTAAAACATAAAGTATTGAGCCACTGAACTGTTGAACCTTTGAACCGTTGAACCATTGAGCCGGTGAACTCTAAAAGACAGTCTGAGGTTCAAAAGGTTTAAGTGACTGGTGACATCCCTGTGGATGTCAAATTAAGGACAATGGAATAACCATTGGTTTTCAAATGACATAGACCCGAAGATAAACTCAACGACCTGCTGAGAGAGGAATTGAAGAATCCAACAAAAGGTGAGAAGATAGCCCTGAGAGCTTGGATCACCAGGAAGAGACAAAATATAGCAAGGAAAGAGTGAACAAAATAGAGAATCTACAAGCATTGGTAGATGAGTTATTCCAGTGGGTGGAATAGTCCACCAAGTGGTTATCAAAGAGCGTAATCATTCAATGGCATGGCCCATTTTTCTTCATTTGAGTAAAGATGAGTGGACAGTCATGTAAGTATCATAAAGAGGAGCAGCCTTACCTTTCAGAGGACCAGGAAACCCATGATTTTGAAGAGACATTTGACATGATTAAAATACCAAAGTCAAGGCTGGTAATCTACTCCAGCATGGCCCCTTCACAGGACTTCCTCTTTATAATGCATTCAATGCAGCATGGGCCATTTGTGGAAAAGAAGTGCCAAAGTCTTTCTTTTAGATGTTATATATTGTAATCTCTGATTTTTTTAAAAAAAAGAGGAAGGAGGATCTTTCATTTATTGGAAGCAAAACTTTGCCCAAATTGAAAGGCATTTTTGAGACTTTGAGCTCAGATTGTTAATCAAATTTTACCAAGTGGATGAGAAAGCAAGTGACCTTTCAAACTTTGTGTTTAAATAACTTGTGTTATGTAGGAAATTGTTCTTATGTCCTTTTCCTAAATATAATCTTATCCATTTAATCAAATAAGTAGAGTGAGTGAAAATAATCTAGGAGATATTTCAAAGTTGATTATGGAGACTTTGTGCTGCCATAATAGTCTTTAGTTTGTGTTTTACTGTCCTAGAATGAAGGATATTAGAAAGGCTTTAAGATACCTTTATCTTTTGTAATCATATGCTCTGTTGTAGTTTTTGGTGAAGACTTTGCGCTGCACCTCATTCTACTATGATATAAGTCATAAATCAGTAAGAGAAGCAATGAAAGACTTTGTGCTTTCGTGGGTTTCTTGTGGATTCAGTTATTACCTGGGAAGTTTTCCTTTTGTTTTGTGAACATCATTTCTAAAAAAAGAGAAATGGATGATATGATCTCACCCCTCAACTAGTATTTAGTATAGGTTAATTTTGTGATAGTTTATAGGGAGCCTCCCCTTGCTGAGAGGAGAGATTTATCTCATTACACTATGGTTGATATAACCATTTTGTCTTCAGTTAGTTGATGACAAAATATCCACCCAATAGTTTTTTGGCAACTCCACTAGGGAAGAACATGCAATTTGAACATTCACGCTTCAAATTGAAGCATTTATAGTTCTTTTCCATTCTACATTCTGGCAGATCCATGGTATACGTGAAGCCAGAGAGCTCAGGGTATTATTGATCCTATATTCGATTTTGTGCAACAAAATAATTTTGATCTTTCTCCTCCATGATCTCACCTTTAGTGAACCAAGAGTTTTCCTCTTACCAACATCAGGTCTCCAATACCAAGCGAAGCTACTCCTTCCTCTGCTAGCAGAGCTTTGTCTATACGTACTCAACAAAGGTTTATTATCCCACCTTTTAATCATCATATCATGGCAGCCCAAGGCCCTTGGTGTAACACTTTTAGCCCCCTAAATCTAACCCCACCTTTACATGAACTACCTCATAGTTCAAGAAAGAATTTTCCTAAGTTCTATGGTGATGGGAAAGTTCATCCTGATAAGCATATTGTAGCTTTCTGCATAGCATGTGGTGTGATAGGCATTGAATATGAAGATATAGCAGTTAGACTCTTTGTAGAAACATTACAAGGCACTGTCATAGATTGGTTTTATCATCTTCAAGCTCAGACTATAACTGACTGGAATACTCTCAAGGCCAAGTTTGAGGCTAGGTTCAAACCCACAGAAGATGCACATGCCTTGTTGGCTCAGTTTACATAAATGAAGAAGGATCCTCATGAGCCTATGTGAGACTTCATTGCTAAATTCAAAAAGCTGAGGAATAGGATTCCAACAATTGATCAGCCAACACTAGAAAATCTTAAGTGCTTCTTCATCAATTCTCCACTTCCTAAAGTGAGTTTGCTATTAAGGTGGGCTAGCTATATAGATCTTTCTATAGCTCAGATTTTGGCTACTAAGGTCCAAGATGATCTTATCCTTGCAGATAAGATAAGAAGAGATCCTAATAGAAATAAATTTTCTTCATCTACTAAAAATTATTCCACAAGCACCACTAATCCTATGGTGCAAAACTTAGCGAATGAATTGCTAGCTCTAAAAAGGCAAATGTCCCAAGGTATGTTTATTCCTCCTTATTGGGATATACCAAGGAGAACATTTCCAAATCATTCATATCAAATCAATGCTACCAAAAATCAAGGGAAACCCAATCATCTTCCTCCCACACAAGGGAAGCTTGTCATTGAATCAACACCGATCAACTCAGCAGTTAGTTATTATGAAGCTGAACATGATTTCTCTTTCTAACCTGAGCTAGACCAAGAAGAGGATGCTAATCTCTTTATATAAGGAGAATAATAATTAGTTGGTGACTCCAATATTGGTTTTCTAGATTACCAAAATTTAGCTAGAAAAAAGGGAGAAGTGTTTGATGGAGCATATATTATATTTACTAGGTCTCAAAACTAATCAACTCAACAAGCTGATAGGGGAAAAGCAGTAAAAGAACCTCAACTAGTGATCTTGTTTGTTAAATGGGGAAATTCATTGCCTTTCCAATCAAAGGACCTGATGACCAATAAAAAAGTAAGTACCTCAAATAATCTTTTACCTTCTACTTCTATTTCTTAGACCAGTACCACATCAAATAAAAATAAAATGATGGACTTCCTTCCTTGGTTTCTATTTCATTTCATTTATTTGACATAATTGATCATGCTAGGAAGACCAAGATCCAAATGTTTGAGTTTGAGTACTTACAAGCCAACCCTGAGCAGTTGGACAGGTTGGCTGAATGGATAGGACAAGATTTTTCAAAAGTGACTCATGATCCCCCAAAGAACAAATCCATCCAAAATAATCTTGTCACTACTCCTCTTATTTCCCCTGGGAAAATAAAACCTTTCTATGTTTCTCTATTGATAAATGGTCATAAATTAAGCAATTGTATAATAGACTTTGGAGCCTCTGACAATGCCCACCGAGGTAGTAGATTCCCTCGGTCTTAACTTAAATAAGAATTTTGGGAGATTTTTCTCCATGGAAAACAAGAAAGTGCCTCTTTTACGTCAAATCAAAGATACCCAATTTGCATTTACGGCTTTTCTAGATAAGAGGATTAAGATGATAGTCTTAGTGGCTAATGTTCGAGCTTCTTATGGAATTTTGCTCAGACATAATTTTTGTAAAGATGTAGGTGGAGAGTTGAATATGGATCCATCTGAAGTGAGGATACCTGTTAAGGGAATCATGAAAAAATTACTTCCTGAGAAAGAGTCAAAATATATTGTTACTCAAATTTCAGACCCTAAAGCTCAAATTTTGTTTGAATCCTCAGGAATGGGTAATTATTTTCTATCCACTGAAGATGTTTCTATTTCATCAGATGAAATTTCATTGGGTGACAATTCAGATAATTTAGATAGAAAATCAGAAGAATTTATAATGAAAATTTTAGGTAAAAGGGGGTCTTCCCTCACTAATGAAGAGAAATATTTAAGAAGATCAAATTCTAATGATGTTTAGATTTTAGAATTTGATGGTAGTTGTTCTTCTACCATTTCTAGAACTAGAATTGTTTTGATATCCTCACAAGGAGAAATCTTCCCTTACTCATATAAGTTGCAATTTGGCAATACCAACAAAACCACTGAATATGAATCATTGTTTCTCAGATTACAAGCTGCTCATGCTAAAGGTGTTAAAGTTATCTATGCCTAAAGAGATGCTAAATTGGTGGGTTTTCATGTGAAAAGTCTGTACCAAACCAAAAATGAAAGACTACGGCATTATCACAATCTTGTATGGGATTGCATTGAAAGTTTTGATGCTTTCAATATTTCTATAGTGCCAAGTGAGTTTAATGATCGTGCAAATTTATTGGCTATCTCTGCTACCCTCATGGTTCCTTATAAAGATTTCAAAGGGAAAAAGTACACTATTGATTTGGTCTTTCAACCAAGTGTACCTAATAATGTCGACCATTGGTAGGTGTTTAATGGTGATAATCAAATTGTCACTTTTCTAAAAAAGATGGACAATTTTGAGGATCTTTATTTTGAAGGTAATGACTCTCCCCCATGGGAATTAGTTCCTGAAGGAGATTCACAAACTGGTGAAGAGTTTCTTCAACTCAAAGGTAATAAAATCCCAAAAGGTTTGGTTTCTCTTGAGAAGCTATTTTATAAGCATGATAGGTATATCAAGTAGCAACAAATGGATTCAAGTTCCTCTAAGGAGTTCAATCAAGTAAATTTGAGTGCGAAATAAAATCCCAAAATGGTCAACATTGAGAAATGTTGCACTACTAATGAAAAGCTCAAATTCATTACTCTTTTTTGCCATTACATTGATGTTTTGGCATATTCTTATGATGACTTGAAATCCTTCAGGCCTAAAGAAATTTGACTTGAAATTCCCCTTAAGATTGGGTTAGTACCTCACAAATAGAAACAGAGGAAATACAATCCCAAAATATTAGGTACTATTATTTTAGAGATTTAGAAGATATTGAATGCCAAAATCATTTTTCCAATTCACCATTTCATCTGGATCATGAACATAGGTCCTGTAAGAAAAAAGAATGAAGAAATTTGTATTTACATGGATCTCAGGAATCTCAATCAGTTTTCTCTGAAGGATAACTACCCTCTGCCCATCATGGATCAAGTATTGCAAATAGTAACTAGCTTAGGAATGTTATCAATGTTAGATGGTTTTTCTAGATATAATCAAGTATAAGTTAATGAAGTAGATCAACATAAAATCACTTTCACTACACCTTGGGGCACGTTTGCATATCGTAGAATGCCTTTTGGTTTGATCAATGCCAATGCCACATTCCAAAGAGCAATAGACCTTGCCTTCAGATATTAATTAGATAAGTTCATTATGGCGTATCTTGATGACTTGACTGTTTTATCAAAACATCATCCCGATCATGTGCATCATTTACAACAAGTGTTGGAATGCTGTCGGCAAAATGGTATTTATCTCAATCCAAAGAAGTCAATTTTTGGGGTTACAAAAATAAAACTTCTCAGGCACATTGTATCCTAAGAAGGCACAAAAATTAACTCAAAAAGAGTCAAATATATCTAAAATCTTACTTTACCTACTAGTAAGATTTTAGTTCATTCTTTCTTTGGAAAGGTGAATTTTCTATGAAGGTTCACTCCTAAATCTGCAGAGAAAACTCGCCACATTGTTGACATAATGAAGGGTAAAGTTAATTTTAATTAGAATAAAGAAGGAGAAGTAGCATTTGAAGATATCAATAAAGATATCACTCATACCCCAATCCTGGTTTGTCTGTATTATGCCAAAGACTTCATAGTATACAACTATGCTTTTGAACATACACTTTCAACCATTTTGGTTTAATAGAATGAAGAAGGTGTGAAATCTCCCATATCATTTATGAGTTTCCCTCTCAAATCTCATGAATTAAAATATTTAAATATGGAGAAGCATGCTTATGCCATGTTTAAGGTGGTAACATATTTTTGATTCCATATCCTAAATTCACACACTATTGTTTTAGTGCATGATACAACAGTAAAGTCTATTTTAACTCAACAAAAGTTTGGTACTAAAAGTGGCAATTAGATTGCTAAGATTCAAGAGTTTGATCTTGATATCAAACCTACTAGGCTGGTGTATGGAAGAGGTCTCTGTCAATTGATTCCTGATAGCATACCAAAAGAAATAAGACATGAAGAAGCAAAAGTTGAACACATGCCAATATTTATTTTTGTCACTACTACTGATGAGTGGTATTCTAATATCGCTCATTTTATTTCCTATGGTGAGTGTCTTACTCACCTATCTTATAGATAAAAAATAAATGTTAAGTTTAAATCTTCTAACTATGTCCTGTGGGACAATAGTTTGTACAAAAGGAGCTTTGATGACGTATTTCTTCATTGCATGGATAAAGCACAACAGAGTAAATTTTTGTAGTCTTTCCATAATTTGGATTATGGATGACATTTTTCTGCACTTGCGACTACTCATAAGATTATATTATCTAGATAATATTAGCCTACACTATTTCAAGATGTGTACAATTAGGTATGTAGGTGTGAGTTGTGTCAATAGTTCGTTGAGAAACCTAAGTTGGCTGCATCACCTCTTAAGTCAGTGGTGATTGAAGAACCTTTTTAGAAATGGGGTATTTATTTCATCAGCACCATGAACCCATCCTCAAGTGCCAGACACAACTATGTTCTCACTGCACCAAACTATTTTACCAAGTGGATGGATGTTATTCTAGTCAAGCATGCTACTTTGGAAGTGGTATGTAATTTGCTTAAGGAAAATATTGTTTCCTGATTTAGGGTTCCAAACAAGATTATAGTAGACAATGCCACTTTTTTCTCTTCTCATGAGATTAATTAATTTTTTTACAATCATAGGATTATTCTTTCTCACTCCTCAGACTGTTATCTGCAAGGAAATGGTCAGGCGAAATAGAGTAACAAGAATCTGGTTACTATTATCAAGAAACTTGTAGATGAAAATCAAAGAACTTGTCATAAAGTGTTTTTTGATGCTTTATGGGTAGAAAATATTATGCCTAAAAAGGCAATAGGTATGTCACCATTTCAACTTCTATATGGTCTGAATGCAGAAATACCCATTACCTTGGAACTACCATCACTGAAGTTGGCATAGGTGGTAGAAGATTCAACTTTTGAAAATTCTATTGATAAAAGAATCATGCAGCTGATTGAGTTAGAAGAGAAATGAAATATGGTAGTGGACCATATTATTGAACATCAAAATTAGGTAAAGAAACTCTACTACAAGAAAGTAAGGATTCATGAGTTTTAGATTGGAGATCAAGTATTGTTATGGGAAAAGAGGAGAGAACCAAAAGGAATGCATGGAAAATTTGATTCCCCGTGGAGAGGTTCATTCCCCATTTATCATTTCAGTGGTGAAAATAGTTTCTTGTTGAAATATCAAGATAGAATGCCATTCTCACTACCTCACAATGGGCAGCATCTGAAGCACTTCAATCTTTGAAGAATCAGATAAGTTCATTTGTATAGTCTTTGTTTGTTTTGTGTTGTTCATTTAGTTTTTGGCATCTTTCTCTTTTTTGGTGGCTTGAATTTTTGGCTCAATGGCATGGATGAAGCTACTTGGAGTCTAGATTCTACTCCCTTCGATCGTTTCAAAATACAATTGATGGAAGTTCCCCAACTAGAGCCAACTATTGTTCCCAAAACTAGTCACTCATTTTTGTGGACAACCTATTGACCATTTTGGTCTTGCAAGCCAAAAATGGTCTCCTTCATTCTCAAAAATGTTCTATGAAGTAAAGTTATTCAATTACATAGGACTTTTCAAGAAAGTAAATCACTCGTTTTCAAAGGGTTTATAGTCGAGAAAATGAACAAGGTTCAAAAGGTGGGTTTTCACAAGAAATTTTTTCAAAACACTTGAAGGCATTTCCTAAAAAATTGATAAAGATGGTTCAACATCGGGGTTCAATGATATATGGTTCAATGATGAGGTTCAATGATATGAAATGAATTATATACACTGACCATAGTTATACTGAACTTTGAACCATTGAACTTTGCTAAAAAGGTTCAAGCAGAAGGTTCAAATAGTTGTTTCAATGATACATTGAATTCATAAGAAGACTGAGTGAACATGACTCTTTGTAAAACATAAAGTATTGAGCCACCGAACCATTGAACTGGTGAACTCTAAAAGATGGTCTAACATTTAAAAGGTTCAAGTGACTGATGACGTTCCCACGAATGTCAAATTTAGTACAATGGAATAACCATTGGTTTTTAAATGATGCAGACCTGAGGACAAACTTAGTGACCCACTGAGAAAGGATCCGAAGAAGCCAGCAAAAGGTGAGAAGATAGCCCCAAGAGCTTGGATCACTAGGAAGAGACAAAATAGAGAATCCATAAATATCAGCAGAAGATTTATAACAATGGGTGGAAGAGTCCACCAATTATTTATCAAAGAGCGTAAGCATTCAATGGCATGGCCTATTTTTATTCATTCGAGTAAAGATGAGTAGATAGTCGTGTAAGTATCATAAAGAGGAGTGGCCTTTCCTTTCAGATGACCAGGTAAACCACACTTTTGAAGAGACATTTGATATGATTTAAACACCAAAGTCAAGGCTGGTAATCTGATCCAGCATGGTCCCTTCACAGGACTTCCTCTTTCCAATGCATTCAACGTAGCATGGGCCATTTGTGGAAAATAAGCACCAAAGTCTTTCTTTTGGATGTTATATATTGTAATCTCTCATTTTAAAAAAAAAGAGGAAGGAGGATCTCTCATTTATTGGAAGCAAAACTCTGCCCAAATTAGAAGGCATTTTTGAGACTTTGAGCTCAGATTGTTGATCAAATTTTATCAGGTGAATGAGAAAGAAAGTGACCTTTCAAACTTTGTGTTGAAATAACTTGTGTTATATAGGAAATTATTATTATGTCCTTCTCTTAAATATAATCTTATCCATTTGATCAAATAAGCAGAGCGAGTGAAAATAATCTGGGAGATGTTCTAAAGCTGATTATGGAGACTTTGTGATGCCATAATAGTCTTTAGTTTGTGTTTTAGTGTCTTAGAACGAAGGATATTGGAAAGGATTTGAACTAACTTTATCTTTTGTAATCATATGCTTTGTTTTATTTTTCAGTGAAGACTTTAGGCTGCAGCTCATTCTACTGTGATATAAGTCATAAATTAGTAAGAGAAGTAACAAAAGACTTTGTGCTTTCATGGGTTTCTTGTGGATTCAGTTATTACCCAAGAAGTTTTCCTTTTTTTTTTTTTGTGAACATCATTTAAAAAAAAAGATAAATGGATGATATGATCTCACCCCTGAGTTAGTATTTAGTATAGGTTAAGTTTGTGATAGTTTATAGGGAGCCTCCCCTTGCTGAGAGGAGAGATTTATCTCATTACACTATGATTGATATAACCATTTTGTCTTTAGTTAGTTGATGAAAAAATATTCACCCAACAAAATGTTATGTTGTATAGATAAAGGTACAAGCACTCCCTACCCAAATAGTGTAGGAAGAAGCAACCCCTTATGCATGCCATCATGCACCATAGAAGTCCAATAATAGTTTTACCATGCAGATAATTTCTCCAATGTCTTTGCTAAGGAATAAGGGTGGAAAAAGGACATTGAAATCAACTTTACCACTATCTATGTACCAATTGAGGATCACTTGTCGACTATATATCTAGAAGGAACATTATCATAGTGTAAGTACTTCCCCAATGGTGGAGAATCTTATAAAATTAATGAAATTCTAAATCCACTTTCTCATCTTGTACCTAAATCTAAAAGAAGGAAGAGGTGAACACATAAAATTTATCATTAGTAGAAACTATTGTGATATTATCTCATTATTGAAATAATATAATCCTTATATTTATAACCCTGAAAAGAATAAAAGATCTGAAAAACCAAAATAAAATCAATGTGTGTTAGCCACTAACTCTCCAAACAAATCCATCCTCTAATTTATGGACTCTAGATGAATATGCATTAAAAAGACTATGGATCCACTTCCAAGCCCCACAGGTTTGTGGGCAGGTCCAAAACATTTGATTAAAAGTCTTCTTTTTTTACATGCAATCTACTTAGGATCTTGTAAATTTTAATGTGCATCAATCTCTCCCTTAATGATAATCCTTGTTAAACTAAAAACCACAAAAATATGAGAAATTTTAATCTCAATCTTAGTTTGCTAGATACAATTAAGATGATAAGAAAATATGTTATTAGAACAAATTTTCAATTCCAAATTTGAACATTTGTTATTGATATAATAAAATAGTACACAATAGATATTACAATTTAATTAAAAGAAAACAAAAACCCATAACATGATTCAAATATAAAAATATGATCTAAACACAAAAAATAAATACCTACCTATGTACTAGGAGGTACAAAATAAAATTAATTTAAACAATTGATAGTTGACAAAGGGTTTTTATAGGCACATCACCCAGGTATCCTGAGATTCATTCTAAATTATTATAAATAGTCCTTGAGATAGTGAAGAATAAGATCCAAAAAGATGATTGAAATTTGTAGATTTGACCAATAACAAAACCCTAAAATAGTGATAGACTAGTAGTATACTATCTTTAAAATGTGTATATATGATAATCCCATCCCCTCAAATTTTGTCTTGACTAATATCGACATTCTATAGTTTTTGTCTTCTATTTTATTGGTCCTTTACCCATTATTTTATTTTTATCGACATTGTTTCCTTGTTTATTTCCTTATTAAACAAATAGGCCCTAATTTTGAATTCAAAATATGTATAATTACATAAATTTCATGTTGATGCATTTAAGAGGGACACATGAAGACACTTAGTATTAGAATTGATATCCCTAAGGTTTCACTTTTATTTTATTTTTGGTATCTATTGAAGTGTATGCACTCCTTAAAATAAAAGTGAAATTGAAGTAACAAAAGATTATTTATAATATATAATTTTATTGAATCTCATTTCTAAGGTTAAGGTTTATAACATTTATATTATACTTATTTCTATACTACATGAGTGTTGATTTCCAAATTGTATAATAATAGGTGGTCTAAGTGAGGTAGGATTTGTATAACTTCACATTTTTTATACTTTTGTAAGGTCTCTTGGAATGGATTCATTTTTAGATAAAGGAGAAGAAATTATGGAAGTTTTATGCATCACCTAAAAAATATGAGATAGTTTTTTAATTAAAATTAGACAAAGATGCTCAATTTTCTTAAGAGGATATGATATTGTATAAGCTAACTCAAAACCTCTCTCTGAAATCGAGTTGTGTTATGTTAGTGATTATCTAAATTGAGGCCTTTAATAATTTATTTTTATTTTTTTCATTGATCTATTATGCACCAAATTTTTAGATTCACTTTAATACTACATATCTATTTGTTTTCATTCACTTTTATCCTCCAATGGTTGATACTAAGTTAAATCAATATACTAACTTTAATAACCACCTTTTTTATTCTAAGTTTTAATTCAAATTAATTTCATATATGTTAGATCTATTTTATTCCTATCTTATTGTATTTATTTTAGTTTGGAAATGTATATCCCATTTACATTATTAGTGGAGCAATCTCTTGACCATTATGCACT
>JARHVA010010966.1:0-107469 GCA_037957365.1 Torreya grandis
TAGTTTTATTAGCATTTTAAACATAATGCTCATTGGTCTCTTATATGGGCCTACTTTTAATTGATGGGCTAGTTTCTATGGAATCATTGATTTGCTCATTAGATATCATATGTAGTCTCCTGCCTAACAAATAGTGCTAAAATTCAATGCCTCAAATGGGGTTTTTGATATGACTTATTTTCTATGGATAATGTTTTGTTATATATCATATGTAAATAAGGCTATATTTTTAAGAAGCTTGATGCCTTCCTTATAGGTGATTATGTTTAAGCTTATTTTGCTAAAAACCTTATGTAAATGAAAATATATACATATATTCAAAAACTTTGATGACTACTTGATTTATGATTCCACTCAGACTTCTAGAATCCTTAGCTATAACTTAACATCATACCCTTTCCTATGCATACCTATTTTATAGACTTTAAGTTTTAGTTTATTATGAAAATGATTAATCCTTATAGATTATTAACCCTTATTTTACTTTGATTGTTGGAGTGGGTTTTTTTTTTAAAAACTAGTTGGGTTGTATTTAAAAGTCTTAGATAGTAGTTGTTTTCACTCCTATTTGATGGGATGAGGTTACATTATTATTTTAGTTTCAGCTTGTTAAATTTTTTTGAAAGAATTAAATGTTGGCCATATATAACCATTTTAAAAGCCAAACCAAGTTTATTTTATGTTAATGAATGCAATGTTTTCCCTCTTTTGACTCAATCAAGTTAATTTGACTATTGTGGGTAGAACCCATTGTGTTTAATTATTTAATACTTAGATAAGCCTCTTAGGTTGAGCAACATAATTTGGTTAGACCTTTTGGTATTTCCACATGGATATAATAGATCCTAATTTATGATGTAAATAATTGTTTATAAAGATTCAATTTGTGACTTGGGTATTTCTCATGCCAACTGGTCCGGTTGAGTGTTATGGTTCTATGTTGACTACATTTCTTTCATTGTCCTTGTTGACTATTTTATAAGTCCTTACTAGTGGCTCAATATCTTGTGTATACCTCTTACCTCACTCAAGTACCTGGTTATTAAAACCTTCCACCAAACTGATGGTTGGGGTGGTAAGGGCCACCAATGGTTGGGCTCATAGGGATAGTTTTGATGGGTTTTCTCCTTATTATGTCCATCCTTCTCAGTTGATGCACCTAGATTTCATATGGTAGCTTGCATCTTGCCCATGCCTATTGGCATATGATGTTGGCATTTTAATTATAGTTGATTATCCATTTTATGTTATGGCTCCATCTTATTACCTTATGTAATCTTGTAGCATTATTATGATAAATGACAATATTTTATATGTTGTTTATATTGGTGTTACTATTGATGATGGTGGCTTGGTTCTTATATATTTAACCAGCTATATTTATCTCTTTAGTACACTTTTGTATTGAACTCTATTTACAATATGAGTGGTAGTGTATTTATAATGTATTATGTTATACTTGATCTTTATATGTTATTGTATGTACATGACTTAGTGATATACTTGATGTTATGTTATGTATATTATATGGGCTTATGTTTTGGATTATGGATTGTAATATTAATGGTGTTGTAGTGATTTAAATTCATGGCATGTTTCAGAAGGTTTATGGTTCAGTTGTTTATAACTAGGCCCTTGATTGATTTAAGGTTAATCATATTGTCATTAATGATTTCATGAAAATAGATAGTCATTGGTTATAATGGACATAAGTACTTAAAATTTATAAGCTTACCTTGGCAATGAACTTCATGATATACCCTGTGTTGTGATTATTATATTGTGAATCAACCTCAGAATGGTAAAAAATCCCAATAAGGATTTAATAAGATATGGAAACCCATAATGTTTGCACTTGGATATATGATTAAAGTAATCCACCTTGTTTATGATTTATCAAGCTATAACTTTCCCTATTGTCACTCATGTTAATGGTTAAATTTACTTAAGGAATGTATTTTTGCTTGGACATATGCATGTAAATTGGATGACATGAATGCCTATGTTTTATCCTATAACTTGGCATTATAACCACATGCCAAGTAAGTGGCATTTAGGTTCAAGATTCTTTGGCTAACTCATGAAATGGTACATATATATCATGAGAAGTAAATTGGATCTCTATTTCCATCTATATGTTGTTTATTAGGATGTTCATGTGTGTGATGTCATCTACCCTGAGCTAAGTGTATCGTGTCTCATCTACTATAATAAGAAAAATACTTCATTATAGAATTATATCTTATGTGTGACCTTCATCAAGTAAGAAATGAAGGTGCAATGTTCCTTAAGGAACTTAGATCATGGTATAGTGATCCAATGGGGGTATCATATATATTTAAACTTTTATTGGTGTACCCCAAAGGTCTATATTAACTCAATATCCTTGTTGTGTTGGCTTTAGCAGTGGATTATAGATCTCCACTTGATAATCTCATGATGTCATAAGACTTTCCTAGGAAAATTAGTGGGATGGATCCTTATGTTCAATCATTTAGACCTTTATACTTAAGTATTACACTTATATTATATCTTATTTCTTATTTAGCAATTGGATAATATACATTCTTGGATGTGATTAGATTCAATCTAGTTGTTTATAACATTATCCATTTGGGGGTAATTAGGATGATAGTTGTTGGTTATTATTACTTGTGTATTTGATTATTGTTTAGATGTATTTTGATGTATGAAAGTTATACAATAGGTCCTAAATGATGTTTTTTGTGTACTCTAAATGTAGTTCCAAAAAAAAAATTGGGTTTACATGACTTATGAAAGACCCATCAAAGTATAATTTCCACTCTAATGATTCATTCAAGGACATGATTAATTTATCTAAAAAATCAAAGAGGAGAGGATTGACATCTATTAATGGTGCTACTACCAAGATATAAGCAAAAAAATTCCTTTTATAACTTTTTGATGGCATACTCTATATCAAACTCACTTAGGAGCATGACCCAATTATCCATTCTTTGTATTAACGCTGATTTGGAAATAAGATAATTAAGTGAATCTACTTTTGTGATTATTTTGGTATGATTATTAAGGATGTAGTAAAGTTTTTGGGAATAAAAAACAATTGATAGACATGATTTCTTGATGGTATAATACAATAGTTCACAAGATACCAAGGTTCTACTTAGATAATACACTGCTTTCTATTAATTGTTCATTATGTTATGCTAACAATATCCCTAATGCATACTATGTTTCTGAAATATATAATAATAGAGGTTTCCTTGGATTTGGTGGCATCAAATGTGGTGGATTTTATAGATAGCATTTAATATTTACAAACCCTTTCTTGCATTCCTCATTCTAATGAAAATTAGTATTATTTTTTAGAGTAAATGTGAAAGGATGACATATGTTTTCAAGCTGTGATATGAATCTATGAATGGATTAAATATTACCTCACAAACTATGAATCTACTTAAAAATTATCAGTGGTAGCATTTATGTGATATTTGTGACCTTTACAAGATCCACTCTTATACCTATTTGTAATAAAATAAATCCCAATAACATAACTGAAGTAACCCCACACACATACTCTTTGGATTGAGAGGAACCTTGTATTCTCTTAACCATCCAAAAAAATTGTCTAGTACCATAGGATGATCTACTATAGTTTTTTTAATTTTTCCAAAATAAAATCTACATAATCTTTAATGATATCATGGAGAATATCATTTAATGTTGATACATGTCTCTAGCATTCTTTAGGCCAAATGGCATTACTTGATAATAAAACATGCCCTAAGGTTCTATAAATGTTGTCATATGTTGTTTTTTAAGAGCCATTTTGATTTGGTTGTACCCTGAAAAACCATCCATTAATGATAACATCTCATGACCTACTTTGGAATCAACAATCATATCTATGTTTGGTAAAGGAAAGCCATCTTTAGGACATGCTATATTTATATCCCTAAAATATCTACAAACTCTAATCCCTATTGGTTTCTTAGAAACCATTACTATATTGGATATCCTCTATGAGTAGTCTATTGTTCATATGATGCCAACTTCTAACTATTTTTGCATCTCTTCCTTCATGAGTAGTGCCACCTTTGGATGCATTTTTATAAGTTTCTATTTGACTCATTTTTCATCTTTATGTAAAATAAGGTGATGAAAAACTAGTGAAGATTCTATTCTTGGAATGTATGCATATGACCGTGCAAACACATCTAAAACTTCCTTAAGAATTGGAGTCAAAGTGGATTGTTCTTCTGGATCAAAGGAATCAATAAGTTTCACAATATTAGGATTTTATTCAATTCCAATATTGACATAAATTGGTTTTTAAATTAATAAAGTGGATTATTCTTGAAAAAATTTTGGAAGTGGAGGAAGATGAAGTTCCTTCCCAATGTCTTGTTGATTTGGAATCTCTTCATCAAAATTTTGTAAATGTATAGCCTCATCATCTAATATTTATGTCAACTGAACTATACTATTTATATGATGGTTTAGATGAGTAGAAGATGTAAGTTCCCAAAGCATTTGGATTCATCCGATTGAATTAGAAACCCCTTCTTATGATCTTATACTTGTATATGATCTCTAATTTTCAAAAACTCAAATATGGCCTCATCATTCTGAAAATGATCAAGTGAGGGCGGTTGTTGTTGGTCCCATAGGATAAATTATGTAAAGGTTAGTTTGAGGATCAAAATGGAAATATCATGAAATAGGTTGGTGATGGTTAAGTCTTAAAAATGTCTATAAATATAACTTGTTTAAGTGTTTGAAGAGGCTTCCTTAGATGTAGTAGAAGAGTCACTACCATAATTGCATATGCTCACATTAGATGTTTTTAATCCAATAACTTGTAAAGTTTCATGGGTTTCATAAATTATAGGTTTGATGAGAGCTTGTTCATGGATACCAAGACGTTTTCCTTTATAATTCATGATATTACACATAATGGATTTTGGTATAGGATATTGATTACTTTAGAAACACCTAGCTAATTCATCAGAGTAGAGTCAAGAGGAGTTAGAATCTGCAATTTTTTCTTCAAAAAGGATCCCACCTTCCACACAATAAGTTCTTCCAATCTTATGAACCACTTGCCTTTGTTTCCTATGATGGGTCCTACCATGATTTTTGGAGAACATATTAAATTTTCCTAAATAAGGGCATCATGAATTTCATATTCTCTCATACCTACATCCACAATGGAAAATATAGATGGTGAACATGTGGATTGAGACATGGATGGTGGATTTGTATGCATAAAGGGTTGAGTGGTGATTGTAGAGATTAACTCATCAGGATGGATATAATTGTAAATATTTTGTGACTCCTTAATAGGTTCATGGGTATCTTAAATAAATGGTAAATAATAAGAATTTCAATATCTCCCTTCTAATAGTTTGAAATGTTAAAAGGGTTGAGGATCACCTGGAATGATATCTTCCATATCATCATGAGAAAACTTTAAATATTGATGGATGGTGGATGGAATGGAATTCATGGCATGGATCCATGGACAACCAATGAGTAGTTTGTATGGGATATCTAGATCAAGAACATGAATGAGGACTTCTTAGATGACAAGCCCCACCTTGAGTGGAATATAGATAGTTCCCATTAACTGGCATTAATTATTATCATATGCCTTTATAGTAATGACATTAGACTCTAATGTTTTCTTAGAATGTACCAAATGTTGTATCAAATTTAATGCACATAGATTTAAGCCTAACCCATTGTCTATAAACACCCCTTTTAATTTATGATTAGAAATGAAGACTTCTATGTAAAATGTAAAATTATGATGTGAACCCATGGGTGAAATGTCTAAATGGTCAAAATTCACTTTATTGTTAGATGATAAGTGTCCTACAAGTTATTTTAAGTTTGATGGATTTATATCTTTTGTAACTTTGGATTTTTTTAAGGTTGTATATAAAATGTCCTTATAAGTGGGAGACATATTGAGAAGGTTCAAAATTGAAAATTAGGATAGTATTTTCTCAATTTTCTATATGATGTTATATTTTCCTTGAAGAGTAGACAAATGGACACTTGGACTGGTAAAATTTGCATCTTTCATGATAATGGGGTGATATTGGGATTTAATTATAATAATAAAAACATGGTGATTCATATAATCAATGTGATTGATTATGGAATCTAATGGGTGATTGGTTTGATTGAAATTTCTTATCTGGTTTTGGTTTTTATTTTTCTTAGTATGACTTTATTCATGATTCAGGAAGGGATATTGATATATCCCTAATTTTTATTATTGTAAGTTGATGCATCATCCAATACTACTATGTCACCATTATCAATAAGTTATTGGATATAGTATTTGAATCTTGTACAATGGTTTGAGGAATGACCTTTATTTTGGTGGTAGTCACAATATCTGTTATCTTTACACCACTCAAGTTTTAGAACATTCTCATCAAAAGGTTTGGTATGGGGTGGAATTTGATCATGGTGGTAGTTACCAAATTTTGAAAGACTACATCATATGATATTCCCAAAGGAGTGAGTTTCCATTTTTTATTATCTTGTCAAGGTTGACCACTTGGCATGGAGACTTTTTTGATAGGTTGGGTGTTTTAAATTTGTTTAACAATAGCTACATCATCTCTTACCATGTTCTTTTTCTTTGCAAAGAACTAAGGTTTTTTTTTTAAAATTGAATAAAAATTCTCTTATTTGAATATTTTGATGGCACCCTTGTAAACTAAGCATCTTCTAATTTGAACTCCTTTTTTAATGATTTAATCAAAGGATGTAACATAATGGCTTTCTAGTTAATAGGCCAATTCTAAATTAATATTGTTTGTAAAGATAGCTATAAGTTGCTTTTTTGAGGTGACCATGGGAACATACTTTCTAAAACGTGCCATATTTATAAGGATGAAAAAATCTCCCCATTCCATATTTTAATGTTATATAAATCTAACGTGGTCAATTCACATTCAACATTATATGAAAAGTGTCACACAATTTTTTTTAGTAAGGTCCTCAAAGGTTATGATTGATCATTTGGGTAAGTGTAAAAAACATTATAGGGCTCGACTCCCTATATTTCATAGAAAGAGTCTTAATAGATAATTGTTTATATAAGAAACGTCGAAACATGCCATATAAAACTCTTTAATATGTTCTCTAGGATCTCTTTTTCCTTTATACTTATCAAAATTTGGGGGTTCAAAATATGAAGGAAAGGGTACCATCATCATGTTAATGTCGAAAGGGTATGAAAAAAATTTATTCAAACTTATATTATTTGATTTTGTAATAGATACGATTGTTTAATCCTTAGATCTTATCTTTCATACTTTTCCATTTTTTGATAAATGTCATGATCTTGAGTGGTGATAATTGGTTTGGATTTGGATTTGAAATTAGATTGGAAGATTTAATTGTTAAATTGATTTGTATTAACAAATAGACTGGGGTTACTATTTTAATTGAATGTTTAATTTTATTTAGATTACTTAAATTTAAATTTTGATTTAGATTTAGATTCTTGATGTTTGAATTTGAGTAGACATTTGAATTATGATTTTGATTTAGATTTTTGATGTTTGAATTCAAATGGACATTCAAATTATGATTTTGATTTATATTATTTATTGGATTAAAATTGACATTTGAATTTGGATTAGGGGTTTGATTTGAATTCAATTTTAGATTTGGATTTTTATTGGTTGATTGATTTTTATTTGAATTTGTATTCAAATTGATATTTGGATTGGTTGATTGATTGGTTGATTACATGAAATATTGGCTATAATTAGAATTATTTCCTTTTCTAAAATTTTGACATGGTATTCAATAGAAAATACATGGCTTTGTTGGGATGTTTTGTCTATAATAATTTTACCATTATCCATGTAAGTTTAGGAGACATTTTTAAAATTGGTGTTGGTAGAACCTATAATAGATTTTTTGTTCCCTAAGGAATCATTAGATGTTCCTTGTTTTTTGAAGGGAGGTGTGGCTTCTTTCCTATAAATCAAATGATTTAAATCTTTGGCTTCAAATTTTGGTGTAAATTTGGCTTCTAGACCCAAAATTTGTAACAATACCCATTCTTATTTTCTATTAAGTATTTCATGACTTGAGAAGGTGGATTTTTATGGAAAGTGACTTCATGGGTATGTTCATCTTAATAGGATCCCTCATCGTCAACATTTTAATTGATCTTGATATAATTCTCTTGGTTTCCAAATTAGAAGGGATCATTTCTAAAAGGTTTTTATCTAAATTTAGGATTATGCAACAAGGACATTTATCTTGTGAAAGGAGACATTATTTTCAAGGTTTGACTCAAAAAAAAAAGTGTATAACTTTAACAAACTCGATAGTATAAATGTTTGACAACAAGTTTTGAATTTCTTTAGTTTTTGGACTTTTTTTCTTAATTCAAGTTTTGTTTATATTCATGAATTTGGTTTTAAATAATTAAACATAGTTTTCAAACACAAAAAAATCAAGTATGTGGCCTTCACAAAGAGGTTAAAAGAAACAAAAAGAACAATCAAACTCTATTTTAACCAAAAATAAACATGTAAGTCGCATAAAATGATAAAATTATTAGATCATTTAATGACTAAGTTGTGATTTATTCACCTTTAGCTTACCTTGATAATTAAATAAATAATAATAATTTATTATTTATTAACATGAAGTGAAAACCTCATGAAAATATATAATTAAATTATATTTTTTTAATAGCTATCAATGTAATTAAATTATTATCAGAGAAAATATGGGACCGTTGGTTACAATGGTCATATCCCCTTATGAATATTATAAATAGGGTTTACTCATATTATGTTACATCTTGATTCCTCATTAAGCAAACTTACTTTATTATCCATGGATATTTATAGTTGAAAATTTTATTCGTTATTTATTAACTAAGATTTGAGATATATGTTGTTATGGGATAGTTGGATATTGCTTAGGTTACATGATTACATTGTTGTGAGTTAGTTGTAGTATATGTTCTTATATTATGATCATAATGAGTTTTTATTTAAGATGTATTTTATGATGATGTATATCATGATGATATGGTTTAACTACCTACTTATTATTATTTTGATGCATGAGAGACTCATCCCTCAGATTATGACAGAGGGAGAGCATCATCAGAGAGGGTGAGGTAGATGAAGATGTTGGAGGATGATAGAGAAATTGGTTAAAACCTAACACACAACACATTAGCTAGTAAATGTTAGATGCATAATAGAATGGTTAGCATAATGTTTTTTGATGTTTCTTACATTTATAATTGTTTACACATGGTTAGTTTAGTCTAATGGTTATATGGAACTCACCTTGTGTGTTTGCATTCTTGTCATATTCATAACCATTAATGTTTTATGATTTTTGTAATTAGAGTAAATTTGGATTTATTGATTTAATGAATTTATCATTAAGTCATTACAACATTTGAGATGCTAGTTTAATTATCAAAAATATTGATTATTATAATTAGTAAATAAAGAGAAATAAAATATATTAATTAATACTTAGGATAAGAAATTCTTAAAATAAATAAATAAATTTGATTTAAGGCTAAGTGCCACACCCCTATGGAAAAAATAAAAGAAAATTAATAAATAAATAAATAAAAATAAAAAAGACATTGATTTAGTGGTTTAGTATAAAAATAAAAAAAATAAAAAAAGGAAAAGTGGCCAGCTTTAAAATAAAGCAGAACCATACTAAGAAATGGGGGAGAGAAGATTAAGATGGGGCACAATTTTGAGGAGAGTATGGAGCGTGGAAGTGAAATAAAGACAAGAAGTATAAGGAATAGTAATACAAATTGATAGGTACACATTGTAATCAATTTATGTGTATTGATCTTGAATATTGTCGCAATTTGGTGATAATACAGTGTACTAGGAGAATTATATACACAAAAAATTGAACCTTGTAGTTAAATCTAGTGATCCATCTTATGTTTTCTTACATATCTATGTATCCCATAAGACAGTAGTATATAAGTGGAAATGATAGGTATAGATAGAGATTTACCTATAGATTAAAAATGTAAATGCATCTGTATATAAATATAGAGGTTAATATGCAAATAAGAGGAAATGAACTACATTAAAATTCACATGCTAAAGTTATGAAAGACTGTATGCATCAAACTAGGATAAATAAAGTTATGGAATTATATAAGGTGACTCAAATATAGAGGTTGATTTACTTATAGAGTGAAATACAGTGAAATAAGATATATATATATATATATATATATATATATATATATATATATATATATATATATATATATATATATATATATATATATATATATATATATATATATATATCATTGTATATAAACAATGACTCATATGTCTGATTTATTTTAAAAATAGTGAACCATAGTATACATATAATAGATTAAGTCATTATAAATAGTGAACCCATGAGCATGGCATGGTGAATAGATAAGTTTCATATTGATATATACACATAGTAAAGGCACTTAGGTAGAGATTCTAATCAAACATGTATATAACAATTTAAGTCACTTCATACAATGAACTCAGGAGTTTAAAAGGTCAGCGAACTATTATTTAGGAAACTAAGTCACTATAATACCCTTCTATCATATTATATTAATCTTTAAGTATGGTAGTATGAACATATGAAATGATATTTATAACATCTTATTTGAACTCAGTGATACATTTAAGTATATCACTTTATCTTGATCTAGGTATAAGTAGATTTAATGAGTACTTGTTGGTATGGATCTATGATTAAATAATTATACCAATAATATACTATACTATCATTTTATTAACCACATATTGATTATACAAAAGATTATTTATTGAACACACTTCTTTTATCCATAGAAAAGTTAATCATAATATTTAGCGATAGCAATTTATGTTAATATATTCATAATATAGCTTTTGGTTTAGTATAAGAATCATGTATAGCTTAACGTATTCTCCCATATTTTATAATGATTTTTATATACATGTTATAGCTTATCATAGAAAGTATATGAAACACAATGTGTAGTGTGGATGAATCCCTATAATAGGCTACATATTAAGGAGTTAATTGGTAGTATGCTTTATGAGAATATAGATACTTTTAATTATATATATAAAGCTTATAAATGTACTTTGGGATGTGTGTAAATATGAATGAAATTTTACATGAACATATATATAAATATGAATAGATTTTATGCAAAAAGGGATCGACAGAATTGATCTTGTAGTAAGATGTAGGATAAAATGCTTAACCAGATATAAGAAACTATGATTGTTTGGTGGTCATAACTAAATGGTGATCTGACATGGAAAACAAATAACCTCAAAATTGATTAAGATAATTTGTTATTAATCTTTCATAAATAATATGACTTATATTTCATAGTCAATCTATTATGTCATATTATTGTTGAAAACCTCACAAAAAACTTATTTAGAATTGTAAATGATTGTAGGCATTTATATGTATTAATTATTTATCATGGAAGAACATGTGTATAGTAAATACTAAGGGTAGATTAATTTGTACAGATGTATATGCATATATAATATATATTATTATATGGTGGGTATGCATGTAGTTCTATTAACTATTATAAACTAATTCATGAAGCCTGAAAGAGTATGAATCTAACTATGCATCTACACATGCTCTTAAAACATGCCAATAAGTATAAATGAGGTATCATGTTCAAAAAAAACATAATTATAATTATGAGACTTTAGCTCTTGAAATTGTTATAAATGGTTGTTTGTTTAGAGTAGTTGAACTCAAAAATAATGGACTATGATACTATGGGATTTCATAAGGTACATCATAATTAGAAACTACTTATAACAATTAGAAAAATATAGTTAGATGTATATTGTACCTGAATGGTATAAACTATAGTTTTTATTCCTATTAATTATAGATAATATCATGATATTCATTTATATGTTATTGGAATAAATGTATGCATTTTGATTATTCTTATTTTTATCATGTTGAATGATTGCTAGTAAGATGTAATCTATAGGAATATATTGGTTATATGATGATACCCAAATCTCACATTTTTGGTACTGAGTAAGTAGTGAGATAGACTTCACTAGCTTACTAGCATCACAATGCCAAATGAAGGTAATCCGATTAAGTGATGTGTATGAATTTGAACAATATTATAGATCATTAATTATCAAAAAATATGTTCAAAGTAATGTTAGTGAGATATTATCATTTCATGTGTATAATTTAAATCTTTGTGTGATATCTTGACTAGAATAGGTTTTTTAATGATACACTACATGTTTAGTTTTAAAATTCATACAACACAGGTACTAGTTTATCTCTCTATATTCGCACACTGTCACTATCTAATCATCCATGAAGGGAGGTTAATTCCCTGATATAAATTGTGTATGGGATCGATGGTCCATGGTTGGTGAAAAAAAGTGCTTAGATGATGTTCTCCTTCCCTATAGTAGTACTTATTTGGAGATGACACTTGATATTGCCATAGATACTAGAGTCCATAAAATGTATGCTCTATGAAGCCATGTATCTTATATATAAACACTATATTGTATTTATTATTGAAACATTATCACGGTGATTTTTACTTACTTATTATATATTGATAGCAGTGACTGTATATTTGTACCAGCCATGGTTGGATATTTATAATTACCTTTTATAAACAATTATGATATTTTTGTTACAATGTTAGTGATCAGTGATGTATGATGTAGCATGATTCATATATACTTATTATACTTAAAATAATATATATTATCACTAATTATATTATCATGGTGTAATCTAGTGGAAGTATATGTTGCTTAATTTTTTAAAAAAATACATATTTCTAGGTAGATTCCAGTGGGGATGTTACATATGGTATCAGAGCTATGACTCAAAATCTAGGATCTAATGAGTCTACTAACATTTTCATATCATTATATTGATATAAAGGAGGATGGTGAAAGCTATATTATTTAAATAGGGTTTATTAAATGTCAATGATAGTAACCCTCCCTTTGATCCTAACTAATTTACCACTGAGCAAGAAACAAAGTTGAATTAGATTTTTGTAGCCATAATTGAGACCATGAACTATATTAAAGCCTTAGAATATATATTTCATTTACATGAAGGGTAATAACATTAATATGAACCTAAATAGCATCCCACTAAGTAGGAAAACCCTGAGAATATGAGAGCTCAAGTAGTTGTGGAGTTGGCTAGAGATATGAAGAAGGTAAACCCACTAAGTTCAATGGAATTATTATAGGTGATGAAAATAAAGCATGGATAACTAAGATGGATAATTATTTCAAAATTATATACTACTCTAAAGTCACTAAATCAGTATGGGGAGCATAGTAGTTGGCTGGTGAGGTAGCTACATAGTGGGCCAACAAGAGGTTGGAAATGAATATTAACTTAACCACCACTACTTGGGAGTAGTTTGTGAAATTATTCAAGTAAAAATGGCTTTCATAGATTTATTTTGATCATAATGCTAAATTCAACAATGAGTCAAGAAATAAGAAATTGGGAAATGGTTTCAAGGGTAGTTTCAAGGGAAACCAATAGATTAAAAATAAAGGACCAACTATAGGTTGTTTAATTTTTAAATATGATCATTATGATCATAAATGCACTCAGGACAAGTTAAAAAATAAAGGTCTTACTTCTTAGTAGGGCAGTTTTTATTAGCGTATACATGCAGTAGTTGATAATTGATAAGTAGAATTTTAATATTCACCCATAGAAATATTAGGTACTTTGTTTAAATATCTAGTTTCCATTTTGATAGATATAAGGGAAATATAATTTTTATTATTTCTTAGAATGCTTAGTAAGTTATCTAGAAGAGCTGGAGTAATGGCAAATGCATCATCAATATAGTATGGAAATGACTCAAAATTTATGGTTAATAAGCATTTAATTGAAGCAAAGATTAGGTTGTTCAAGTGCATAATAGTATTAGGTTTGTATGTACCACCACTAGGGTCATATAATGTGATATTAGAATTCAACTATCTTATGAAACACAAGACCAAGGTTTACTTCTACTTGAATAAGGTTGAATGTCTAGATGATTTTGGAAATCAGACACAAATCTAGGGTGAGAAAAGAGAGTTGAGGCTTAAGCAAATTTATACATTGTAACTCAAGAGGAATCAAGGACAAGGGTGTCAAGCATTTATTGTCAAGATAAATTAAATGGAAGAACCTAAGGAACCATTTCTTAAGAATTTTCATGATGTGTTTCTAGAAGAATTATTGGGATTGTCTCCTATATGTGAGTTTGATTTCTCTTTTGATATCATACCTAATTCAGAACCACAGTCTAAGGCACCATACATGATGAAAACCATTGATTTGCTTAAATTAAAGGCTCAAATCTAGAAATTATTGTCAAATGGGTTGATCAGGAAAAATGTGTCACCATGGGGTGCACCAGTTGTCTTTATCAAGAAGAAGGATGGTACTCTTTAATTTTCCATTGATTATAAAATGTTGAACAAGACAACTATCAAAAACATGTATCTTCTACCTTATATAGATGATATTTTTGATCAAATTCCAGGAGAAAAAATATTTTTTAAGATTGATCTTAGAGAAATATATCATCAACTGAGGATAAGGGATGAAGATATTCTAAAGATAACATTCAAAACTTTGTATGGGCACTATGAATTCATAGTGTTACATTTTAGGTTTTTAAATGCTCTAATAGCATTCATAAATATCATAAATAGTGTGTTTAGAGATTATCTTAATAATTTTATTTTGGTCTTTCTTGATGACATTCTTATATACTCTAAGAATGAAGAGGATCATCTTCAACATCTAGAACTAGTTTTGCAATGGTTGTAGAAGCATAATTTGAAAGGCACGTTGTCTAAGTGCACATTTTTTAGGAGAGAGTGTAATATCTAAAACATATTATGTCTATGGATTGTATCTTAGTGGGTCCAATAAAGATAAGGGATATTATGAAATGGTTGGAACCAAATAATGTGCAAAAGGTAAGAAGTTTCATGGGATTAGCAAGCTATTACAGGAAGTTTATTTTCCAAATTTTTCTAAGGTAGCTAATTCAATTGCTTCTTTACAATGTAAGAGCCAAAGTTTTTTTATCAAAAAAGTATGAATTTTTTTTTGAGGAATTGAAAAGAAGGCTTACATTAACACCAATGTTAAGAGTTTCTAACCCCAATGGTCAATTTTTAGTGATCATAGATGCATTTGGGGATGACCTAGGAGGAGTCATTATGCAAGATGGTAGATTGGTAGAGCTTATGAATCAGGAATCTAAAGCCTTATGAGGTAAAATGTGCCCCTCATGACCTAGAACTTGTAGTAATTGTGCATGTTTTGTAAGTATGGAAATATTACTTGTTGGGAAAACCTTTTAAACTCAAGATAAATAACTTGGGACTCAAGTACATTTTTATCCAACCAATTTTTAATGCTCATTAGAGATGCTAGCTATATTTTTTATCTAATTAGGATTTCAATATAAACTATATCAAAGGCATGAAAAATAGAGTAGTTGATGCCCTAAGTCATATAAGGTACATAGCAGTCATGGCTACTATCAAGATTACTTTCAAAAATTGAGTGATTGAATTCCTGCTAAGAGATGAATTTTATGATCAGGTCAGAAAAGCATTGTCTAAGAATGCTCATAATTCTTGGTATAAAGGATTCAGATTTGAGACTGATGATATTTTATGTTACAATAGAAGGATGTATGTGCTAGATCAAGAAAATATATGAATCACGGTGATAAAGTAACTACACAATGCCCCATATTTAGTTAATCTAGGAGTAACCAAGCTTGTGAAAAGCTTAAACCACTATAATTTTTAGAAGGGAATCAAGAAAGATGTCACATTATTTGGAATGGTAGTGAGTAAAAGCTAAACATGTTCATCTACTTGGGTTTTTATATCTTCATAATAACTAGAATGGAAGTGTTAGGTGATCAAGTATGGAATTTGTCCAAGATTAATGATGTTATGAAACAAATATGATATGATCTTGGTAGTAGTTGATAAACTAACCAAGGTGGATTATTTTATACCAAGCAATTTGACAGATGATGCACCTAATATTACAAATAGGTTTGTAAAATAAGTATTTATATTGCATGGATTTCTAGAGAATATCATTTCTAATCATAATTTGAAGATGAATTCTAGGTTTTGGGTAACTTTGAATTTAGCTTTGGGTATGCAACTAAATTTTAGCACTTCATATCACCTAGAGACTAATGATCAAACTGAGTGAGTTAATCAAGTGTTAAAGGATCTTATTCATATGTATTGCATAGATCAAAAATAAAAGTGGAAAGATTATATTTCATTATTTGATTTTTATTTTAATAACTCATACCCATTAGCTCTAAAGTTGGCACCATTTGAGGCACTATATGGAAGAAGGTATAGGACACCAATCAGTTGGGACAGGTTGGAGGATATGGTAGCTTTTGGACCTATGATTCTTTCAAAAATGAAATAATAAGTTAGACTAATTAGATAAAGATTGGTCAAGGCCAATGATAGGTATAAGAGTTATGTTGATCTGAATAGGATAGATAGGCAATTTTCAATAAGTGGTAAAGTATTCTTATGGGTTAAACCATAGAAAAGCTTGATTAAATTCAAGAAGTTATAATAACTATCACCAAGATATGTGGGACCCTTCAAAGTTTTATAAGTGGTCAATCCTATAGTGTATATGATTACATTACCATCATCCCTATCTCTATTACATAATGTCTTCCATGTTTCTTATCTTATAACTTATATAGTTGATCCTACACATGTGTTGGATTGGAATGCTTTGTAGGTTTTGGATCTTGAGGTGGTCATGGTAGAACCAATCAAAGTAATTGATACTCACAAACTTCATTTGTGTAATAGAGAGATGTCATAGTGTACGGTCTTTTGAAAATAATAATCTAAGGATAGTGCTACTTGGAAGGACTATGATGAGTTCTAAAAGTGATTTCTATAATTATTTTCTTGATTTGATACTTTATACTATGTTATTTTTAGTTGAACTATGTTTTAAATTTAGAACTTATGTTTGAATAAGATTCATCTGAGATGATGACTAGTTTTAGGGGTAAGAATGTTACTTCTTGATTCCTTGTTAAGCAAACTTACTTAATTATATGTGGGTATTTATAGTTGACAATTTGATTTGGTATTTATTAACTAAGCTTTGAGATAAATGTTTTTATGGGATAGTTGGATATTACTTAGGTTACATGATTACATTGCTATGATTAGTTATAGTGTATGTTCTTATATTATGATCATAGTGAGTTATTATTTTATCAATATTTTATTATATATATCATGATGATATAGTCTAAATACTTAGTTTTTTTGAGTTTGACCTAGGAGAGACTCATCTCTAAGAATGTGATAGAGGGAGAGCATCATCAAAGAGGGTGACATAGATGGAGATGTTACATGATGATAGAGAAATTAATGAGAACCATGTACACACCACATTATCTTGTACATGTTAGATGCATAATAAAATGGTTAGCATAGTGTGTTTTGATATTGCTTGAATTTAAAATAATTTGTGAATTGTTAGTTTAGTTTAATGGTTATATGGAACTCACCCTGTGTGTTTTTTTTCTTATCATATTCATAACTATTAATGTTTTGTGATTTTTATAATTAGAGTAAATCTGAATTTATTAATTAATGAATTGATTATTAAGTCATTATGACATTTGAGGTGCTAGTTTAATTAACAAAATATTGATTATTGTAATTAGTAAATAAAGAGAAATAAAATATATTAATTAATACTTAGGAGAAAAAAATTAAAATAAATAAATAAATTTGATTTAAGGCAAAGCACCATACCCCTATGTAAAAAAGAAAAAAATAATAATAATAATAATAAATAAAGAAATAAAAAATACATTAATTTAGTGGCTTATTATAAAAATATAAAAAAATGAAAAAATGAAAAGAGGCCAACTTTTAAAACAAAGCAGCACCATACTTAGAAAATAGGGAGATAAGATTGAGATGGGGCACAATTCTAAGGATATTATGGAGCATGGAAATGAAGTGAGGATAAGAAGCAGAAGGAACAATAGTATAGATTACCAAATATGAATTGTAATCAATTTATGTATATTCATCTTGAATATTGTAGCAATCTAGTGATAACATAGTGTACTAGGAGAATTGTATGCATAGAAAATTGAACTTTGTAGTTAAATCTAGTGATCCATCTTATGTTTTATTACATATATTTGTATCTTGTAAGATGGTATTATATAAATGTAAATGATAGGTATAAATATCAATTTACCTATAGGTTTAAAGTGTAAATACATTTACTTATAAATATAGAGGTTACTACACAAACAAGAGGAAATAAACTACATTAAAATTCATATGTTAAACTTATGCAAGACTATATGCATCAAACTAGGATAAACAAACTTATAGAATTATATAGGGTGACTTAAAAATAGAGGTTGATCTGATTATAGAGTAAAATATATCAAACTATGATATATATAGCATTGTATATGAACAATGACTCATATGTCTAATTTATTTTACAAATAGCAAACCGTAATATGCATACTTCAAATTAAGTCACTACAAACAATGATCCCAAGAGTATGACATGGAAAATAGATAAGTTTCATAGTGATATATAGACACAATAAAGGCACTTAGGTAGTGATTCTGATTAAATATGTATGCAGTAATTTAAGTCACTTCATATAGTGAAGTCAAGAATTTAAATAGTCAGTGAACTATTATTCAGGAAACTAAGTCACTATACTACCTTTTTATCATCTTATATTAACCTTTAAGTATAGAAGTATGAACATATACAATGATACCTAGAACATCTTATTTGAACTTAGCAATTTATTTAAGTACAAGACTTTACCTTGATAAGTATAGTACTTCATCTTGATCTAGGTATAAGTATATTTAATGAGTACTTATTGGTATGGATCTATGATTAAATCATTATACCAATAATATAGTATACTATCATTTTATTACCATGTATTAGTTATACAGAATATTATTTATCAACCATACTTCCTTTATCTATAGAAAAGTAAATTATAATATTTAGCGATAGTGATTTATATTAATAAAGTAGAAGATTTTCTAGCTCAAATATGTTAATTCAATCATAATATAGCTTTTGGTTTAGTATATGAAGCATGTATAGCTTAACATATTCTCCCACAATTTTATAATGAGTTTTATATACATGTTATATCTTATCATATAAATCATATGTAACATAATGCGTAGTGTGGATGAATACTTATAATAGGCTACGTATTAAGGAGTTAATTGGTAGTATGATTTATGATAATATATATACTCCTAATTATATATATATATATATATATAAAGCTTATAAATTTACTTTGGAATGTGCGTCAATATGAATGGAATTTTACATGAATATATATATATAAATATGAATAGAGTTTATGCAAAAAGGGATCAACAGAATTGATCTTGTAGTAAGATATAAGATATTATGCTTAACCGGATATTAACTATGAAGGTTTGGTAGTCATAACTAAATGATTATTTGATAAGGAAAACAAATAACCTCAAAATTGATTAAGATAATTTGTTATTAATCTTTCAAAAATAATATGAGTTTTAATTGACATTCAATCTATTTTGTCATATGATTATTGAAAACCTTATTTGAAAATATAAATGATTGTAGACATTTATATGTACTAATTATTTATCATTGGATAACATGTGTACAATACATATTAAGGATAGATTAATTTGTACAAATGTATATGCATATATAATATGTGTTGGTATGTGGTGGGTATGCCTATAGTTATATTAACTATTATAAACTAAGTCATGAACTATAGAAGAGTGGGACTCTATCTATACATCTACAAAGGATCTTAAACATGGCAAGACATATAAATGAGGTATCATGTCCAAACAAAACATAATTAGAGTTATGATACTTTAGTTCTTAAAATTGTTATAACTGGTTGTTTGTTTACAGTAGTTGAACTCTAAAACAATAGAATATGATATTATGGGATTTCATAAGGTGAATTATAATTATAAACTACTTAAAATAATTATAAAATTATATTTAGATGTATAATTTACCTGAATGTATAAAATGTAGTTATTATTATTAATTATAGATATTATGAGATTCATTCATATGTTTGATGGAATAAATGTATGCATTTCAATTACTCATGTACTTAGCATGTTGTATGATTTATAGTAGGATGTAATCTAAAAGAATCTATTAGTTATAATATGATAATCAAATTTTGCATTGCTAGTACTGAGTAAGTAGTGAGATAGACTTCACTAGCTTACTAGCATCACAATGTTAGATGAAGGTAATCTGATCAAATGATGTGTATGAATTTGATCGATCCTATAGATCATTAACTATTGAAAACTTTGGCCAAAGTAATGTAAGTGAGACATTTTCATTTCATGTGTATAATTTACATATTTTTGTGATATCTTGATTAGAATGGGTTTCTTTATTATACACCACATGTTTAGTTTTAAAAATTATATAATACATTGGTACCATCTTGTCTCTCTATATTTTCATGTCATCATTATCTACTCATCTATGAAGGGAGGGCCATTCCATGATGAGAATTGTGTGAATTATCTATGGTCCTTTATTGGTGTGTAAAATCACTTAGATGATGCTTTCCCTCCCCACAACAATACTTATTTGGAGATGACAGTTGAGATTGTCACAGATACTAGAGTCTAGAAACTTATGTTTAATAATCCATGTATCTTATATATGAACATTGTATTGTATTTATTATTAAAATGCTATCATGATGAGCTATAATTACTTAATTATTATATATTGATAGTAGTGATTGTATATTTGTACTAGCCATGGCTAGATATTTGTATTTGCCTTCTATAAACAATTATGATATATTTCTTACGATGTTAGTGATCAGTGATCTATGATGTAGCATTGTTCATTTACAATTATTACACTTATAATATTTTATATAGTTATTAATTATATTCTTGTGGTGTAATCTAATGAAATTATATGTTGCTTAATTTTATTTTTTTTAAAGCACGTATTTCTAAGTAGATCCCAGTAGGGATGTTACATATTATAAAGGTATCTCAAACACACAATGATTATCATTCTCATGAGCTTTTGTAAAGAATAGGTTTTGTACTTGCGTGTGGAAAATATTGATCTATGAAGAGTTTTTGAGTGAGACTTAGAAGATTTTATGTATTGGGGGAATTTTTTCAATATTGAATAATCTCTATGGATTTTTTTACCTCCATTGGAGGATTCCCCACCTAATATCTATGTTGTGTTTAATTTACCTATGTGTATACTTTGTTTATTATTATTCATTCTAGATTCTCTATGTATTGATATTGGTACATGAATCTTGACATGGTTTTAGAGCCTAATGGATGGATATGATTGACAAGTAATGTGTAATTAAATTCCTTCAATTAAAATTAATTTAGTTCAAGCTTATATGGTACCAAAATGCCATAGAGTTAGATTATATTTTTGGATGATCTCTGGAAGCCTAGTTCATTATCCTTGAGTCTTGAATCTTAATACAAATAATAATCAACCCTTGTAGACCCTATTCTAAGCAACCAGACTTATTGTGTTGATAAGACATAGGCACTAAGATGTCATTGTATGGTAAAGTATGGCCTGGAGGGAGAAAATATACAAAAAATAATTATTTTTCATTACTCTTCATGCTAGTTACTAAGCTAAAGATCATAGCTTGAGTATTTAGGCATTCAAATGGTAATTGAAGAGTCTCAAATCTGCATTTCAACTTTCCATGATTTTTTCTTGAGCCACTTGGGCATCATGTATGACACTTGTGGGCTAGAAATTTATTTTTTTTAAACCAAAAATTGAATTTTTAGGTGTCAAGTGGCTTTATTAGGTAAAATCTTAAAGGTTGGCAAATTCTTGAGTATTCTAGTGGTATGTGCAATTTAATGGGAAACTCAAAACTTCTCCCGGAGCACCATTCTTCATGAAGCTCTCATACAAGTATGAAAAGTTATTTTGAATAGTTTAAAAAAGTATTTAATAAATATTATTTTTATAAAAAAAATTCCACTTAGACTTGTGGCCCCCACTTTCTTTAAAGATTTTTTAAAATTTAAAAGCTAAAACTATATTATTTATTAACTATTTGTTACATGTACAGTAAATATTTATGTATACATTTTATTATTATTATAATTAAGATAAAAAAAGGTTTAAATATATATCTTGCATTTTAAATAATAACAAGATTGTTAGATGAGTTGATTTTTGGCTAAAATCTTGTAAAAAAAGAGTCTAGTGTTCAAATCCTTTTAGCCTTTTCCTTTTTAATCAAGTCAATTTAATTTTTTAGTTCAAAATATTTAATTTGAGTTTCTTTTATCTTGCATGTCATTTTTTTCATGCCTTCAAAACCATAGTTGACCTATCAACCTTATTTCGACTTTCGACCTATTGAATGTTTTGATGAGCATAGTCATGTAACTAGTCAATCCCTAAGTTTTGGCACCTACTAGACACATTTACATGGTAAAGTTTGTGTTTTGAAACTTCTTATTACTAATTTTACAACTTTTTAAATAATAGTGTATAAGTGGTTATTTTGAGTGTGTCTCTTTCAACACCTAATTTAGTGCAATTTCATTTTAATATTTTGCATTATTTTGCATTATTTTGCATCTAATTAGATCCTTAATTTAATGTGCACTTGTGATTTAATTTATTTTTCAAAAATAGTTCAATAACTCATTCAACAGATTTTTTTTCTTTAATTCTTAAATTAGTGTTTTTTTATGACACTTATGACACCTTATTTTATCACAATCTTTCACATTTTTTTTATTTGTTTAGAATTAATTTGAGAAATTATTATGTGTTTTTAATTTAAATTTATTTTACAATCAAATAAATTAAAAATCATATTAAAAATAGTTAATTTTAAATCATTTATTTACTATCTTTCTTAAAGAGAAGCTATGGTTTTGCCTAATTTTGTTTTAGATAAATCTCAAATGCTTAATGGAAATAACTATAATATTTGGAAAACCTACATTAAATCAGAATTTATGGCCAAAAAATTATGGAAAATTATCATCAAGACTAAAAAATCCCCATCATGATGACATATAACACCTGAGCTTTCAAATGCATTTCAATCAAAATCACAAGAAACCATATTGATAATTTTATGGAGTGTTAAGGATAAATTCTTAATCCATATTGGTAATAAAGAGTCTCCTACAAATGTTTGTAAACTTCTTGAGTTCATGCATGAGGACACTCATCTCTCAAAAATTATTAAATAGATTCTTAAATTGATAACTATACCTATGAAAGGTGATGAAAAGATTGTTAATTTTTTTGATAAAATTAAGAATATTAAATCTCAGTGAGAGGGTTTTGACTATAATTTGATTTAAGATCAATTATTTTATTTTATTATTCAACTTAATATTCATGAAAAAAATTATAATTTTATTTCTATTATGAACTATAAGTACCAAATAGAGCAAGATATCCCGAACCTCACTACCCTGTCAACTCTTGTAATTCAAGAAGAGAAAGTGATATCTAACTAACCTTTTTTCTAAGAATAATAAGAACCAGAAATCTAACCTTAATTTTTTTAATGGCAAAAAAAAGGACAAGAGATTTGATAATAAAAATCATAAATATAAGTTTAATGAGAATTATAAACTGTGTAATAAATTTGGTCATAGAAAGGAAACTTATTATAAAAATAAGGATAGGGTTAACAATCAATATTTTTTAAAAAAAAGGATAAAGCTAATAAAAATAATCAAAATAATTAAAGCCCTAATTAGAATAATAATCAAGATCAAAATTCAAATGTTATTACTTTATATGTTGCTTTATTTACTTCAAATGAGAATAGATGGATTTTAGATAGTAGTGCATCACACCATATAACTTGATTATCTAATATTTTATGTGATTTTAGAGATATCTTAGAAAAGATTTACTTGGTATATAGTTTATTTTTAGAAATAACTAAGCAAAGACAGGCAAAATTTTCAAATATTATTGTTAATAATGTTTTTTATGTACCTAAAATTAAAATTAAACTTGTTATCTTATTCATGACTTAATAATGATAATTTCATTGTAAAATTACTTAAATATAGATGGTCCATTAGAAACCAATATAGGTATCTAATTATTGAAAGGGTTAAAAAGAATAGTTTATACATTTTCTCTTCTTTTACATGTTTTCCTTTATTGCATAGTAAGAATGAATCTCAATTATGACATGAAAGATTAAGACATGTTAATTTTATAATTTTACATGATATTTATGCTTAGAATCTTGTTTGTAGACTTCCTTCTATACCTTCTCATCATGAAACTTGTGAGGGTTGCTTATGTTGTAAGCAACATTCTAACCTCTTTCACAAGAATCACAAAGCAAATTCTTTTCATCTTTTAGAATTAATTCATAGTGATGTTGTAGGACCTCTTAAAGTTATACATATTAATAGTTATTTGTAAACTATTACTTGTATTTATGATTACACTAGAATGATTTCATCATATTTCATTAAGAATAAATCTAATGTGTTATCTAAATTCAAATAATTTAAAACTTTTGTTAGAAATGTATCTAATTTTTATATTAAGAGATTAAGAACTAATAATGATGAATATGTTAGTAAATATTTTGATTCTTTTTTTATTGATTATGGTATTAAAATACAAATAGCAACTCCCTATTCTCCTTAGCCACATGGTATTGTTGAAAAGAAAATTACACCATCATAAAAATGGCTAGAACAATGTTGCAATCTACAAATGTTCTTAAATTCTTATGGGTTGAAGCCATGAGTATTGCTATGCATATTATGAGTATAATTCCAACTAACTATTTACATCTTTCTACTTTAGAATTGTGGTCTAAAAATAAATCTAGTGTGACTCCTCTTAGGATCTTTCATAGTCTTACTTCTATCTTTGTTTTTAAACTTAAAAGAAAGAAGCTTGATCCGACTTACTTTTATTACAATTTTTTAGGATATAGAGGTAAAACAAAATGTTTAAGAGTATATGATCCTTATAAATATTAAATAATTGATAATAATAATAATGATCTTATTCTCAAAAAATATTTTTATGAGTCCTCTGTGGAACCTCCTCAATATTAGTTTTTTAATGAACCTGGCTCTCTTGTCTCTCCTTATGAAAAATAGATGGGTTAGAAAAAGTTGATATATATTTGGATAATTTAGATTCTAAGGAACCCTCTAAGTTTTATGTTCAAACTAAAAGACCTAAATGGATAGAATCTCTAATCTAATATTCTAATATTAATAAATTAACTAGAATTCAACATTCCTACCATGATTTAATGATTATATATGAATGTGAACCTCAATCTTTTGAAGAAGCCATTTAGGATGATAAAAAGAATATTACTATATACATTGAATATAATGTTTTAATTAAAAATTAGACTTTGGATATCATCTCTCTTCCAACAAAAAGGCATATCATCAGTGATAGGTATATTTATAATACTAAATATAATTCAATTATTGATAAAATTGACATGTTTAAATCTATATTAGTTTCTCACAAGTTTACTCAAAATTTTGAGATTGATTGTCTTGAAACCTTTGCTTCTATAGTAAAAATAAGTATTTTTAGATTACTTATTTCTCTTGTAACCCAAAACAGTTGGGTTATACACAAAATATATGTCAAGAATGCTTTTATAAATGGTAATTTAGAAGAGGAAATTTACATGATTCAACCTAAAGGTTTCACTGGCCCTAATAGAGAAAATTATGTATGCAATTTAAAGAAATATTTGTATAGTCTAAAACAAGCCCATTGATTTTGGTATTTTTAAATTGCTTCTTTTTTCAAAGAATTGAGTTTCTCTAATTTCTACTCTGATAATGATTTTTTTGTCAAATTTTAAAATGATTATTTAATCTTAATTATTTTATTTGTTGAGGATGTTTTGATTATTGGTGATTTAACTAGTTTAATTCATAAACTAAGTCAAATATTTAAAATGGTGAATTTAGACATTCTACATCATTTTTTAACAATATTTATATTTTAAGATAAAAAATCAATTGTTGTATCATAATCTCAGTATGTACATATTCTTCTTGTTAAGTTTAGCATACTTGATCGTAAATCTTATTATACTCCTATTAAAGTTGGTATTAAATTTGATCCAAAACTTGCATTTGCAAAATCCTATCCTACTATATATATATATATATATATATATATATATATATATATATATTGTTGGTAGTTTTATTTATCTAACCTCTACTAGGCTAGATATTTCATGTGTTATTGGTGTTGATTCTATATTTATGCAAGATCCATATTTAGATCATTGAAAATTAGCAAAGAGAATACTTAGGTATATCAAAGGAACTGTAAACTATGGTTTATTTTATTTTTTCATTGAAAATATTAATTTGTATGGTTATTGTGATGCTAATCATGTTGGTGATATTATAGATCATAAATATAATTATAGATATGTTTTTAATTTTGGTGTAGGTTCTATCACTTAGAGCAGGAAGAAGCAACCTCATGTTTCTATATCTTCTATAGAAGCAAAGTATAGAAGTGATATGGAAGCTTCCAAAGAAGCCATGTGGCTACAAAAGTTATTGAGAGAACTTCATTTAGATGTTTTTCACACTACCATCTTTCATTGTGATAATCAAAGTTGTATAACTCTAGTGAAAAATCTAGTATAACATCAAAAAACTAAACATATTAAAGTTAATATGCATTTTATCTAAGAGAATGTCCTCAATGGTGATATAGATCTATAGTTTTGTCCTATAAATGAATAAGTGGTAGATATATTCACAAAATCATGTGGCGCTACCATTTTTTGTTAATTTCATGTAATGTTGGACCTCTAAAAGTTTTCATTGAGGGGGAGTGTACATGATAATGTCACTTCCTAATGTATATTTATTAATTATTCATCTCTATACTTTTTTATCTTTGTAAATAATTATAGCCTTCATGTGGAAGTTATATGTTATTTTAAATTTCATGTAAAATTTATCTGTTATTGTAAAATTTGTGTGAAAAATTTTTAACTCCAATACATAAAATCATACTTTGTAATGGAGCTCCTTATGTTATAAAAGGCTTAAAACATGCTTAGTTGATTATTGATTTGAAACTATGAGATATAGTCTCAATATCATGCTAGGCTAAACATACTTTTAAGTAGTTTATGGATTATAATTATTGTTTTTTCAAAATGTGGTGTTTGGCATAATGAATGTTCTTAAATTATTCAATTGTGTACATAGTATAATTCAATTTTAAGGTGAATATGACATTTATCTCCACTTAGCATTAAGGGGGAGTGTTAGAGAATTTAATGATTAAGTGGTGCTTTATTCACCCTTAACTTACTTTGATAGTTAAATAAATAATAATAATTTATTATTTATTAATATGAGGTGAAAACCTTGTGAAAATAAATAATTAAATTATATTTATTGAATAGTTATCAATGTAATCAAATGATCATGATTGAAAAAAAGGACTGTTGGTTACAATGATCACCTCCCCTCGTAAATATTATAAATAGTGATTTACCCTTATTATAAAGGTATGTCAAACACTTGGTGATTAGCATTCTCACAATTTTTTGTAAAAAATAGGTTTTGTATTTGCATATGACAAATACTGGTATATTAAGAGTTTTTGGGAAAGAGTGAGACTAAGAATATTTTATGTATTAGGAGAATTGTTTCAATATTGAATAATCACTTTGGGTTTTTTATCTAAATTGGAGGTGTTCCTACCTAATTCATGTATTATGTTTAATTGACCTATGTATATTATTTGCTTATTATTATTCATTTTATATTCTCCATGTATTATTATTTGTACGTGAATCTTGATAAAAATCTAGACAAAAGGACTTGAGTGACTTGTAGGCTTTAATATATAGTGGCTCATCCATTAGAAAGTGTTGGTCTGATATTTCATAGAACTAATTATTAAGATAGATACATACCCATAGCCCACTCAACCTGGTTTTGAGGGTAAGTTGAAAGTAACTTCTCAAATCTAACTACTTGTCGGTGCACTATAATTTAAATGATTGATTGGTTATCCTAAGGCTTAAGGTTTGTACATATTTTTTTAAATGGGAGTCCTCTATATACCTCCTGACATGTTAAATCCAAAGACCATGGAATAATTTGATTTAACAAATGCACACCAAATATTTTAGTTCCTATGTGCCCAACCCATCTATAAGATTTCAATTTGTTAACATTCAAAAAAATCAAACTTTGAGGTCATTGTTGAAACCTTAACTATTGGAGGATGAAACTACCTTACATCACAATGTGCTTAAAATACACTACTTAGGTAATTGAAATAATAGATCCTCAATTTATATACCTCAATGATACATGAGGTTTACTCTTCTACATGATGGTGAAATCCATAGTTGATAGATCCCCTATAAAGTTTTTAAAAATGAGATTAATGCTTACGTCTAATTTTCAAATAGCATCACCAATGTGATTCCATAGAAATAGCATAACCAAGTGAAACTTAAGTAATATAAAATCATGAAATTTTCTTTTGATTTCTAGGTATCTTCAGTAATGTGATGCCAAAGAAAGATCATACATAAATTTATTTGATACAAACAAGCAAACACTACAATAAATGTTAATTTGAGTTAATTATTACTTGTAATAAATAAAAACTTTAAGCAAAAAATTTAGAAAATAATCAAATAAAAAAAAAATACTTTATTTTTTGTTTAGATTTAATTATTTGACAAGCTTCCCTACATAAAAACTATTATTAATTTATTTGTTGAGAGATAGGAAATTCAAAGAAACTGCAAGTTAGCCAAATGTTAAGAAAAATACATAGAAATTTAAAAGTTAGAAAAACTATAAAATAAAAATAAAAATAACAACCACAATTTTGATAATATCTCTTAAACTATGATTTGGTTTTTCACTAATTTTTTACAGTTTTTTCAATGTAAATCTAAACAAACTTGAAAAAAATAGTAAAAAACTCATATTGTGAAAAAAAAATTGTCATTTTAACAGTCTTATTTTTAACTAAACATTAAAAATAGTCATAAATTTTATGATATCTCATAAACTACAATTCAAATTTACACTAAATTTTAATAGGTTAGTGTTTGTCTAAATATAAACCAGTCTAAAAATAAATAAATAAATAAACTTGAATTGTAAATTAAAAATTATTTTTATTTTAACAGCCATGTATTTAAAAATAATTAAATTAGTTTTAGGAAATCAAAAAATAATTAATTAAAAATAATAATCAATTTGGATCCAAATTAGCCTAAAACTTGCATAGTACCAGAAAAAGTTAATTAAACCTTCAAAATAAATAAGAAAAAAATATAAGATGAAAAATATTTGAGAAAAGTCCCATTAGATGTGTTAGAACGTGATAGCTAAAAAAATTTATCTAAAAAAATAGAAAAATGACATGCATACAAATCTTATTCTAAGTATAAACTAAACCTCTGATATATTTAATACAACAAAATAAATCTAAACATAGAAATATGTAGAAAATTATGTAGAATACATCATCACCTTCTCCATTGGGACTTTTGATTTGCTCTTTCTTCTTGGAATGTAGGTACTCAATTCATTCTCCAAACAAAGGTAAATTAGGTAGAATATGAGTGCATAAGGTTGATTTATTAATGGATGTTAAAATGAAAATGATAGCAATTCTATAGATTGTTTTTGGATAATGAAAATAGAGGATGACACATTGATTTATAGACTTTTGGATAAGAAGATAGATGGTTGGGATAAATCTAGATTTATTGAATAATATAATTTTCAACAGTTGGTTTTGAGTCTTCATCTATGTGCAATAGACCAATTCCTCATGTGTGTGAGATAAAATAACAAATTTAGTTGGTAGTTTAAGTTTTCTCATAAATTATTCAAGTAGTTGAGTGACTCACCGTGGTAGTTAAAATATTCAATGGTGACTCACTCATTGGTTGAGGAAGTTAATGAAGCGGTTGGATGACTCAACACTTATTTGAAGAAAAGAGTAGAAAATTTTTGATTGAGGTGGAAATTATAGATTTTAATTAATTTTGAATAATTATGTGTACATGATTAATTAATTAATATAAATTAATTAATTATTCAAAAATGGTAAAAATGATGTTAGTGGGAAAACCAAATTTAGAATGATGTTTGAGTTAGCATGTCATTATTAAGCAAACTTAATTACGATAATAAATGTGTCAAAATTTAGGTGTCTACACATGGTAATATTCATGAGGCCATGACATCATGGAGGTCTCTTTTTTTCTCAAGGTGACCCCAATAAAATGTGTTGATCTGTTGTCACCTTAAAACCACTTTGTCTTTCCATTTGTTTGTCTTTTCATGTGCATAATATATCAATATACCATTATCATATGTTGAAATCTAATAAAGCATAATGTAAAAAATTTAAACAAACTTGATATAAAAATTGAATACACATGGAGATTACAATGAGATCATGGAGTCACAAAGTCACAGAATCTCTTGGAACACATCTTAAATTTTAATAAAAAGGGGGATTTGTGGACATCTTGATTTATAGATTTCACCTTAGACTAAAATAGTCTGTTAGTCATGAAGATATGTATTTGATATGAAAATAAGTGTGAACCTTAATTTAATATATTGATATGATGTGGTTGCGAGGTGATTAATTATTTTGAAAGGGTGCATTAAGTGTGAACTTTTCAAATTAAGATAAATGTATGTGGTAAATACTTTTGTTTTACAAGGGTAAAATGAGATTAATCTATGGTTGATAAAAAAAATTCCAATGTAATTTCTATGTCATGGTGTAAATATTTATTACATTAGTGCACTATTATTTGTGAATATTTCAAGACATGATGTGATTGGCTAATATGAGGTAAAATTTTGACAAATATTAGATCATACTATGACAAATATTATGTGGTTACACTATGAAAACTATGGGGCATAATGTGATCAAGACTAATTAGGATATAATTGGAAGTATCAAAATTTTTTACTCACTAGTTGGAATCTAATAATAAAAACATTAGAATCCAATATCGCACCATTTAAAATAAATAGTAGATATATTAGAATTTGATATCACACTAGTTAATAACTAATAGTATTAATACTGAAATCTAATATCACACTAGTTAAAATTTAATAATAGTAATATTAGAATCCAATTTTATCAATTATAAAACCATAAATGGTGATACTATAAGTCCAAATTCTTACATATGTGTCTAGATTTAAGAAATGATGGTTGAATGCACATAAGAGGACTTGCATTATTTCATTTAGAACTATGGATAGGTATAAATTGTTAATATTTTATGTGCCCATTATTATTTTATTCTCTACAACTTTGGTGTCTCTTGTACATCTAATAATTAAGGAAACTCTCTACTTCATAGAGGTTCTGCTTTTGGCTATATTAACTTTGAACCACCCATAATCCCTATATGCCTATGGTTAATATGGTTTATTTAGTAGCATGTATGTCTTGTGCTTATATTTATTCAAATGTATGACAACAAAAACACCTCTTGGTATGAATCTAATTGGTTTTCCACTATGTTCATAAGCCCATTTTTTTCTAATTATAAAAGGATAATTAGTCTCATATATATTCATGTCAATCACTTGAAAATATCCACATAGACTTAAGTTGGCCACATTTATCTCTAGATATTTGACTTCTAATAGGTTTTACTTGAATATATCCTAACAAACTTAGAGTAATATAACTATATCTTAGATTTGGCATTTCAGTAGCTTCTTAAGTCAATTTGGGAATCATATTTATAGTGTTGTCAAAATTTATAAAAAAAACTTCATATTCTACATGATCAATGTCCATTTTGGCATCCACATCCCATGTCTTTTTAGTTTTAACATACCAAGCCACTTGATCTGTATATATTGTCCTCTTTATGAATAATCCAAATAAATATGTAACAAGTTTATAATGTTTTGGGATATATCCTCATTTTTCATAGTACTTACCAGTTTTAGTAGGTCTAGCAAAGTTGTACCACTTCCTCTTGTCATAGGATCTGGATGATTTATCCATACATTTAGGCATAGGATATCATAATATCTCCTTCACTAATATTTTGATTATAGATTAACTGTAATAGATGTGTTGATTTGCTCATCAAAACTATCTCCCTCATAGGATCTAGATACTTTTTCTCTCACGATTTTTTGATTACGTTTCCTTCATGCATTCATAAAGGTGGAAGACATTGTTTTCTATGTTGATTCCTAATAATAGCATAGATAAAATTATGGATATTAGGATGAGAATGTACCATGTTCACATTTTGCATTATCTTTTCCTTCCTCTACTTCTCTAAAATAGAGAAATCCTTAGTATTATGTTGTCCTAAAATTATAAAATGTGGGTAAAAATATCCCTATTATGGGTTATAAGTATAGTTTCATGTGATATGATTCATTGACACACATAGGTAATAAGTATTAGGTTGATGTGGTTGTCTATTATCTTGCCTTAATTATTTATTACTTCCTTGATAACATCCTTATCTTTGAGATGATCTCCACCCTTGTTTTTGACTTGAATATCCTATGTATTACTTTTGAGGAAGAGGAAACACCCAATTTAGTTATTTTTATGGTGATGTAGAGGTCCATCCTTGTTGGTACTATGGAAAAGGAGGAGTCCATCTAGATTGATATTAAGGAAAAGTAGGAGTACACCCTGATTAGTAATGAGAAGGAAGAGTCCACCTTGGTTGGTATTGAGGAGACTGAGGAGTCCACCCTAGTGTAGATTGTGTTGTTGAGGGGGGCCATCCACCTTGTGCTTTGACCTCAACATCCAAAACTAGCGTATTTAATTTTAAAATACGATAAATTTGTGTAAAAAAGGGGAATAAATTTTGAATTATGTATTCTTTTAACTCTTTGATAGATATATAGTTATTTTCATCATGGTTACAGGATTTATAGAAACATCAAAATACATTACATGACTATCACACATACTTCTTTGGGTAAGTGCAAAGATTTGATTTTTTATGAATTGGTACTAAATGTGTATTCATTCTTTTTATTGGTATAAATAAATACCAAGCCTAAAATGCATACTTAATATATACATTAATAACATGTATTTATCCTCAATAGTGCAATATTTAAGTCTTAGAAAGAAAAAAAGTGAATAATTGAAAGGGAAGAAGGGGTTGTTTACTAAAATAAATGTTAAGTATAAGGAATATAAATGTTACATGTATATTAATTATATTTTAAAATTATTTTAATAAATATAATAAATTAGGGTCACTTTTCATCTTCCACGATTGGTCTAAAAGCTCCATGACTTATGATTTGGAAGATAACTTTTAAAAATCTAATTTGTTCAATACTTAGTCATTTTCAAGATTTTAGTATTTACCTAGAGATTTTATGGGATAAGTTTTACAATTGATGTCCATTTAGGTAAACATATAATCATTTTGTAAGTTTTAGGGCCTTCTAGTTTGATTGTTAAAAATTTTAAGAGTTTTGGACTTGTCAAAATTAAAGTTTACAAACCAACACAAACCTAACCACTCTTTTATGCCAATTTTACTTATGATTAGGTCCTTTATCATCCAAAAGTGACACAGTAATGCCATAACCATCTATGACCAAGGAAAATTAGGATAATTTAGGGCATCTCTTTGCATGGTCAACCCAATTCAATTTGAATTCATGCCAAAATTGTATGCATGAGGAAACATATGTCACATTGGTGACCCATGAACATCCAACCACCCATTTATGATAATTTTACTTGTGGTTAGGACCCTTATAGGCCAAAAGAGACATAAAACACCATATGTAGTTGTGACCAAGGTAAATACAAACAATTTTAGGCATATTTATTCATAATCACCCCATTTATCTCTAATTCAATAAAAAAGGTGTGATTATGGTAATGTAAGTCGCATTATGACCCTTACACGTCCAAAAAACAATTTATGTTGATTTTATTTATGATTAGCTCCATTATATTCCAAAAGTGACACAATAACACCATATCCACTTGTAACCATGGAAATGTGAATAATTTATTATACTTGTATGGACGATCACCTTGATGACCCACTCATACCAAACCACCAATTTATGTTGATTTCAATTGAAATTAAGTCCTTCATATGCCAAAATCCACATAACAACACTGCATACAATTTTGACCACTTTACAAATGTAGATGATTTAGGGCACATATATGTGTGATCACCCAAATTAACTTTGAAATTAATCCAAATTATTATGATTGGGGTAATTTGGGTCACATTGGTGACCTGCACATATCTAACCACCCCTTTATGTCATTTTTACTTAAGATTATGGATATTATAGGATAAAATCAACCTAATAAAGTTATATCCATTTTTTTTTTTAAATAATACACAGACACATTCAGATTTTCTCCTTGGTTGCACAATCACATTCATCCATTTTTAATAGTGGACTAACAACACTATCTCTATAATTTACAAAAAAACTCATGGCAATTATTTCTAATAAAATTTATGGTATGGTTTATGTACCATTCTTAGAGCTCAACTATTATAAACTTGAATATTCTACCTTGACCTCCTCCTTTATATCTAAATTAATAAATCCCTTCACTTATTTATATAGAGATATGGATAATCTTGGGTATGATTTGTGCACTCCACATTGAATGAATGGTTTGTGTGTCATTCCCTTGTTCTTCCTAGAAATCATTAGTGTTGTTCTTGGCAATAATTAGTGTTCTTCCAAAATAAAATAGAGTGATTGATATACTCTATCAAATGTATGTAATATAATACATTACAACATAGAAAATCCTCGACTCCCTGAGATGGGTATGGGTTCCCATTTATTTTAACTTTTTAGGGTTATGAAGTTTAAGCCCTAGGTTTTTAAAGGGTTTGAGTATAGTAAATCAAGGTAGACATATGCAATAAATACAACCACTGATTTGTAGTAGAATTTACCTAGTTTGACCTTCCTTAAAATAGTAATAAAAAATGAAAACAAGAACTTAACTAGAAATTGACTAAGAAGGATGATCTAGACGCTAAAAACTGAGTCAGAGGTTGATCTAAGTGTCACAGATAGAATCCATGTGTTAAAATGCTTCTTAGATAGTAGAACACTAGTTGGATAATAACACCATGTGGAACTAATTTTCCTATTTTTGTGGTAGTGTCTTTTGTTTAGAAATGTTTCAAGCTTCTAGGTGCACCTATATCTGGATATGTCAAGCTTGTTCCTATGTGCATGAGTTCTTGATCTATGTAAATGAACTATTTTGACTGATTTTATGTGTAAACCCTAAATCTCCATGTTGATACAGCATCTAATTGGCACAAGTAGTAAAAAAAAATTATTAATGGTGTAGATTGGACATCCTCAACACCCCACTATGATAAGAGTTGCCTACATAACAATACTCTAAAGAGGGATCAAGCTTGGTGTGGTTTTCCCCACCTAAGTGCTAGTACAAGTGTAAGTGAAGATAGTATGAATGTTGGCTAGAGTTCTTTAAATGTGATTGAGACTTTAAACTTGATTAATATGAGATTAGGAATGTTGTAAATAGTTATATGTAAAATAAGGGTAGAATAGGGATTGATAACCTTGATTGTGTTCAAATTTTTCTAAGTTTATTTTTATAATTTACATATAATCTCCATCTAATGGATAGAGGGATAAAAGTTGTGCATATATATTGTTCTAGTTCTTGTAAATGTCTTAAAATAGGTTTAGGCTGATCCTATGGGTTGCTCATCTAAAAATATATCTATTGGTAGAAAAAAGTGGGAAAATCATAAAAGCACCAAAACTAGGACATTTGCGCAATGGGGCATTATTGTCCCTATTGTTGGAAATATTGTCATTGATGTCAAAGGTATAACATTATTGGTGATAAAGGCCCCATTGCATTTAATGTTGTTGGTAATAAATATATCTTGGCTAATATGATTTAATATCTATTTAATATTAACGAATATATTTTTGGTTGCATATGAGACAAAAGAAGGGCCCATGGAGAAGTTGAAGAGCCATGGGATAAAGACAAAAGAAGCATGGGACGCATTTTCCCATGAAGAGTCATCTTGGGGAATACCAAGAGTCACCAAAGATAAGGACAAAAGTGGAAAGGACTTTTTTGGTGATGAAGGGTCACCACATGACTTTTCAAAGGCTTGAATATGAAGGGTCATCCAAGATTGGTGCCATTTTCCATGAGGATTGAAGGGTCACAAAGGGGGAAGGCCAAAGGTCATTTGGAAAGCTATAAATAAAGGCTTGAGAAGCCATTTGTAATATGGGAGTGAGAGGTTGATTTGATATTGTAATATCTAGCTTAGAAGAGCAATTGTGAGAGATGATTTGTATTTATTATATCTAGCTTAGAAGAGCAAAAGTGAGAGAGAAGAAAGAGATGTTGTATTGATATATCATTTGTTGAGATAGCAACATTGAGAGATAGATGTGTGGTATACACAAAGGGGTTGGTGCTCTTATGGGTTGGTGCTCATGATATGTTGCTAGGTTGGTGCTCGGCAAAGGGGTTGGTGCTCCTGTGGGTTGGTGCTCACGAATAAGTGCTGGGTTGGTGCTTGGTAAAGGGGTTTGAAGCTCCTGTGGGTTGGTGCTCACAAATTATAGATAAGGTTTGTACTTGTCAAAGGGGTATGGTGCTCTTGTGGGTTTGTTCTCATGAATATATTTGAGATTGATTCTCTGTGGTTTTTCCCACATTGGGTTTCCACGTTATATCTAGTGTCTCTCTCTATCTTGTGTGATGTTTATTGTTTGAGTTTTATTTCATATCTTAAATGTTTGATTAAGTGGAATTTGATAAAGGGAAAGTTTTATAAGATATATAATATATTGATTCACCCCCCCTCTTAGTATATTTTGTGCTTAACAATTGGTATCAGAGCAGGTTCCTTTTTGAAAAGTTTTACAACTTGAAGGTAGATCGGGAAAGCACGATGGCTTGGTCATAGGAAGGATTTTCTACAAATAAGGCACCTTTTTTTGATGGGATGAATTATGCTTTTTGAAGCATGAGAATGAAGGTTTATTTGATGGTCCTTGGATTTGACATATGGAAAGTAGTGGTGGAGGAATATGAAGAGCCACAGACATCTACAATTACTCCAGTAGAAAAGAAGGCAAGTGAATGTAATGCTAAAGCTTTAAATGCTATTTTATGTGGTTTATGTGAATCTAAATTTGTTAAAGTTATGCAATGTAAATCTGCTCATGAAACTTGGGTAAAACTTGAGAATATTTACAAAGGTGATGGAAAGGTTCAGCAAAGCTAAGCTGCAGACTTTTAGAAGGCAATTTGAAAGTTTGAAGATGGAAGAAGAAGAAGATATAGCAAGTTATCTCTTATGAGTTGATCAGATAGTAAATCAAATTCAAGGTCTTGGAGAAACATTGGAAGAGTCAATGGTGGTGAAAAAGGTTTTGAGATCTCTACCAATGAGATATGATGCAAAGGTTTCAGCAATCAAGGAGATGAAGAATTTAGCCAAGCTAAAGATGGATGAGCTTCATGGTATTCTCACAGCATATGAGATGCAGATAGAACAAGATAAACCCTCAAAGAGAGAAGTGGCTTTCAAGACATCAAAGAAGGAGAAATCTAAGATTCAAGAATCAAGTGATAGTTCCAGTGATGATGAAGATGACAATGAAGCACTTTTCATTCATAGGCCGAAAAGAGGAACAGGTAAATATCAAGGAAAATTACCTTTTAAATGTTTTAATTGTGGAAAGATTGGACATTTTTTAGCTAGATGCCCAGATTAAGTTAAAGATGATGAAGAAGAAAAACCTACATACAAGAAGAATTTCAAAGGCAAATCTAAGAAGGGATTTGAGAAGAAGAGCCTGTATTCTAAAGATCCTAACTCAAGCGAAGATAGTGGAGTCAGCGATTTAGAAGAAGATGAGATTCTATTCATGGCCATACATGAAGATCAAGAAGAAGAAGAGGAGGAAGCTAAAGTGAATATGGAAGGAGAGCTCATTTGTGCCTTAGAAGAGTTAGAAGCTATTCAGAAGAAGAATCGAAGATTAAAGCGCCAGATCGAGAAAAATGAACAAGAGTCAAAGGAAATTATTGAAGATCTACAAGCACACTTTGAAGAAGCCAAGAAGAATTAATAAGGTCTCATAGCATAATTGGAATAGCAAAAAAAGATTATGAAAGGTATGTTATTAAAATTGCCTCTTTAAAAGAAGATATTAAGTAAGCAGTTAGTGATAAAGTAGTCAGTGATTTAAAATTTGAAGATAGCACTAACAAGCTGAATAAGATATTGGAAAGTCAAAAAGCATATTCAGATAAGATAGGGATTAGTTTTGAAAAGAAAAAGAGCTATGTTGAAGCTCTTACACAAGAGGAAACAAAAAAGGGAGAAATAAAGAATACAGAGGACATTCCAAACAGAGAAGGCTGGAAGGAACAAAGTTACAAAAGGCAATCAGGTCAGAGATATATAGACAGGTCTTATTTCTATGGCTATTATTTTTATTGTAATGGATATGGTCACAAGAAATTAGAATATAGAAAAAGAGCTAACAATTTCAGAAATAAGGAGAAGGAAAGTCAAGTAGAGTCAACCAAAAGCCACAACTCTTTTGCTCCTCTATCAAGCTTTGATGAAGAGACCATAGTGTGCTACAAGTGCAGCAACTTTGGACACATAGCTCAGTATTGCAAAAGTGTGTTTGATTCAGTTCAGAAGGATCAGAGTTTCAAAGCACCATTCATCAAGAAGAAGGTTTAGACATGTTCATGGTAGAAGAAACAACATGAAGATTCTATGATGGTTCAGACAGCTCTGCATGTAAGAGGTAAAGATCAGCCATGGTTAATTGATAGTGGATGTTTGAGGCATATGACAAGAGATAAAAGTAAATTCATGTCTCTAAAGAAGATTAATGGTGTTACAGTGAGGTTTAGAGATAAAACCACTACCAAGATAGCTGAAAAAGGTACTTTGAGTTTGGATTATGGTAAAACTAAGACAAAATGTTTTGTATGTAAAAGGTCTTAAGCATAATCTATTGAGTGTTAGTCAAATTTCTGATCAAGGATACACATTAAGGTTTCATGCTGGAGGTTGTGAGATTAGAAGAAAAGATTCAAATGAGTTGATTGTAGATTCTCAAAGGATAGGGAAAAATGTATATGTTTTGTCAGATATCTTCTCAAAGGTACGATCAAAGGATACATTCAAAGATCGACAAGAGGAGTTGGGAGTAATTTATATTACTTCCTGCCATTGATGTTTAGCATCAAGTGAGGGGGAGCTAAGTGTTAGCTCCAGGTAGGCCCTTTGCCATTGATGTCAAAGGGAGAGAATAATAGGTATAGGTACAGGTGTAAAAAATAGGTACAGGGAATAGGTACAGGTTTCTATAGTAAGGGGGAGTTATTGTATGTTTTCAGATGACGGTATGTGCAGGTGATAGGATGTGGTAGTTTCAGGATTGAGGTTGCCATCAATGACAAAGGGGGAGATTGTTGGAAATATTGTCATTGATGTCAAAGGTTTAGCATTATTGGTAATAAAGGCTCCATTTCATTTAATGTTGTTGGTAATAAATATATCTTGGCTAATATGAGTTAATATTTATTTAATATTAACGAATATATTTCTGGTTGCATATGAGACAAAAGAAGGGCCCATGGAGAAGTTGAAGAGCCATGGGATAAAGAGAAAAGAAGGATGGGACGCATTTTCCCATGAAGAGTCATCTTGGGGAATACCAAGAGTCACCAAAGATAAGGACAAAAGTGGGAAGGACGTTTTTGGTCATGAAGGGTCACCACATGACTTTTCAAAGGCTTGAATATGAAGGGTCATCCAAGATTGGCACCATTTTCCATGAGGATTGAAGGGTCACAAAGGGGGAAGGCCAAAGGTCATTTGGAAAGCTATAAATAAAGGCTTGAGAAGCCATTTGTAATATGGGAGTGAGTGGTTGATTTGATATTGTAATATCTAGCTTAGAAGAGCAATTGTGAGAGATGATTTGTATTTGTTATATCTAGCTTAGAAGAGCAAAAGTGAGAGAGAAGAAAGAGATGTTGTATTGATCTATCATTTGTTGAGATAGCAACATTGAGAGATAGGTGTGTGGTATACACAAAGGGGTTGGTGCTCCTATGGGTTGGTGCTCATGAATTGTTGTTGGGTTGGTGCTCGGCAAAGGGGTCGGTGCTCTTGTGGGTTGGTGCTCACGAATAGGTGTTGGGTTAGTGCTCAACAAAGGGGTTTGAAGTTCCTGTGGGTTGGTGCTCATGAATTATAGCTGAGGTTTATACTTGGCAAAGGGGTATGGTGCTCCTGTGGGTTTGTTCTCATGAATATATTTGAGATTGATTCCCTGTGGTTTTTCTCACATTGGGTTTCCATGTTATATCTGGTGTCTCTCTCTATCTTGTGTGATGTTTATTGTTTGAGTTTTATTTCATATCTTGAATGTTTGATTAAGTGGAATTTGATAAAGGGAAAGTTTTATAAGATATATAATATACTGATTCACCCCCCCCCTCTCAGTATATTCCATGCTTAACACCTATTATGGTGCTAGTGTCTAGGTGGCACAACCTAAGGCACTAAGGGCCAAGAATTCAAATTGAGTGTTTGGGATTACTTTAGGGATGTTTTGGGACACTTTTGGCGTGCACAAAGGCTAGATAAGTGTCTAAATGGGCTATAAGACATGTTTAAGGCTAAGATAGGGATGGGTGGTTTCAATTATCACTCTTATAAATCAAGTGTCATTTTTAGATGAGTAAATTTACCTCCCCCCTCTTTATTCTATAAATTTAACAAAGCAAAAATGATTAAGATAAAGGAAAAAGAAGCATACTTGGACTTATCTAAAAGGTGAAGCTCATGAATCTAGATCTGAGTATGTGAAGCATGTTCCCTTGTCTAACTTGTAAGTGAAATGTGTATAGATTAGTCCTTAATTATGAGATATCAAAATCAAATACAAAACTAAGTAAAGATATAAGAGAGAGGAAAGGAATGAATATGTCTCACTAGGTATATGAAACAATTCATAAACTTGGTGACAACCTATGTGTGTACCTATAGATAGTGATTAATCAGTGAATTTGGATTGAGCTAATGGATTTTTTAATCCCCATGTGTGCATAGCTCAAAAACTCAATCTGATTTTGAATCCATCATTGCCCACCCTATTTGGTAGATCATGACCTATGAATAGCTTATATTGGGTTGATGTTTTGTCCAACCCTCTCATGTAGGTGGATCAAGAACTTAAATAGAATATGACTCCATCATTGCCTACCCATGTGTAGTAGATGCATTTGAAACTAAAAATATGAGATGTAATTAGACATGTGTGACTATGTATGTTGGCTTTGCATCCACCTGGGAATATTAGGCAGTTCTAGGCCACTTGGGAATGCCAACTACTATAGTTGGAGTAAGGCATGAATCTTGTGTGTAACCTAGAACATGGTGTCTTATGTTTACAACTTAGATAATGACATGGTTTTTGTCATTCCATCTGATAAACTAGTGTATAAGTGAGCATATGGAAATAATTTACCACACACATACCCCCAAATCTGATATCTAAGTATATAGATTCTAGAATATTTTGTAATAATTTGTATCTAAGCATCTGAACTAAAACATGAATTATTATGATGTGCATGATGCCTTAAATATTAACAAACATATATCAATCTAAGATAAATTAAGCCAAAATTGGTAATCTATAACTAAACCTCTACAAACCTAGACTATACCTACTATAATTTCCTATCCAATATGGATTTTTTTTTGAAATAGAGGCAATTAGATAGTAGAGCCATATCTTGGATAGTAGCACCATGTGGTGATAGTGTCCCAATTTGGGTGTTAATTTTCAACTATTCTAATTTCTTTGAAACTGTAACTGGTCTTTACATCATTATTTCTCACTATGTTTTCCTAAAACTGATTTATGTATTCTGAGCCTATGTGTTGAAAACTATACTCTAAGTGTTGGAAAAAATATGACTAAGAGGGGGGTAAATCAGTGTCCTTATAGAATTTTAATTTAATTCCAAAATATATTTTAATCATTCATTAATCAACATCATCATATGAGCAATATCAATTAGTCTAGCAACATAGTAATGAGAATATATAGATAGCAAGTATGAACACATCTTCTATGTGGGAAACCCTCATGGGGAATAAAACCCACTAACAATAGCTTGGAAAAAAAAGTCTTGTAAATCAATTAATAAAATTTAGTTGATCACCCACTCAACTTGGAGCACCAATTTGATAGAATCTTTAGCAAGTACCCACTTACAAGGAAGCACCAACTCCCTTAGTAACTAAGTACCAACTCAGCCACCTCTTGACCTAGCACCCAATCATCTAAGTAGTTGTATGCCTTCCATATTTTTCCTTATTTAAATTTTTAATAGATTATGGTCATCTTATTTATCTCTTCACACACTTTTATCCCTTTTAAAATTGCCTCTAGGCTTCTTCACTCTATTAGGTCTCTTCAAGATTGATTAGTTCATATAACCTTCATCACAATATCTAAACCTCCTTTAGATATTAATTAATATATATCTACACCCATATTATGGTATAAATTACCTCTTTATTCACCTTAATGTGCTCTTTTATTCAATTTCACACTCACTTGTCTGACACACATAAATAGGCCAAATTAGTCTTGCTCTTATATAAGTCACTTGATCTCACACCCCTTGGTTGGCCATACACATTTACACAATTTTATTACCATTATAATAGGTATAATAACATTTCCAAAACATGAATCAACTAAAACATTAGGTTGGTCATTACTTAATAGACCAAATTCTCTTTTAGGCCTTCAGGAGACCTAATTCAATTAGGCCTTCATTAGAGCATGTTACACTTTATCTTTCTTAAAATGATTCAAAAATAAACAAACATTAGGATAAATTCATATATAAATAAAATATACCTTATTTATATTCACTTTATTTCCATAATACCTTGTAGGTCTGACGACAACTTGAACCTCTTCTCAAAACATTGTTCACAATAGGCTTTTGTATACCCAAAAAATTTGTCTTAAACAACTAAAGCATAAACACAATTTTTACAAAAAAATATGAAATAAAATCACATATACATAATAATAATAACTTAATTATCATCAAAAACTTCATTATATACCTCAACTTAGGGTATACAAGCTCAAACTCTTTTTTGTAAGTAGCCCACTCAAAACTGCCAACTAGCCTCAAAACATGGTCATGGAAACATGAACTTATGATACATAAAAAACACACTAAAGGACCTCCAATGAATTAAAATTATCATAAATAGTCCTAAAAATATCAAAAAAAAATTTCACTATCTCTAATGTCAATTATTGGTCTTACAAACCAATTTGTTGAGCTTCTCTCTCTCAGACCACACTCAGCGAGTCAATCCATTTTGGCTTCAATGTTTCAATATATTACACTAAATTCCAAGATTATAAAAATCATGGATAGGAAATAAAATTCCTAATAAAAAATATCATGTTCATTATATTCTTCAACTTAGGGCAAAGAGCCTCCAACTCATCACTGTAACTTGTTTACCCAGATCTACGAGTTTCCCTTAAAGATCAGCCATCATGACTTTGAATTCCAACACCTATGTAGACACATTCAAAGGATAATAATTAATTTTTATGATCTTAAATTATAATTATAAAATTATCATAAATAAATATAACATGGTCAAATGACAATATTAGTCTTGCAGACCAATCTCATAACCTTACACCTTCATTGTCTCATATACACTAGACAGGACAACTTATGAGCAACATTCATCATATTTACTAACCTCTAAAAATTATATCCAACATTAACAAGGATTAAAGGTATTTAAAAATATATCCATTAATTTTTATTAATCCCTAATCCATGATAACACATCCCTAATCACCTACTCACTTATGCCTGGGTTTCTCATTATTTCCACCATTAGGCCTATTAGTGATAGGTTATCTTGGATGACCAGTTTAGCATACCTAAGGGATATAGCCTAATTATAAACCAAAATTTACATAAAATATAACTCTCAATACTTTTCCTCCATCTATTTAATAACTTTGACCTGGTCAACTCTAACTTTTACAACAAATCTTCAAGAAAGTAGCATTTTCCTATAGGGTCTACTCACTCACCTAACAAACTAATCACACTTTAAGGTTCCTAGGAGAGTTTAATAAAACCTAAAATAAATTTTAAATCCATAAAAATCCATTAATATAACTTTTTATCAATATATTTCTCATCATTTCATTATTAGAGTTTTAGAGAGGGTTAACACTATTTCTGGTGTTAACGATTGTTCATAAAGGACTGCCCCTCATTTTCAAATCTAATGCCTATAAAAAGTAAATATTACCCTTCCCAATATATCCTAAATATATTAGGTTCCAATTTATAGGATACACATTCCAATGAAGACCTAAAAGTCCTCAGGTTGAGAACCCTTCATTTTGCACACTCAAAAGACCTTAAAACGACTTTTCATGCCTTTTCTTGAAAACCATGACTTAAAAATTCATACACATGATTAAAAAAACTTGAATTACATTTTTAAATTCTCACCTGCTCACATGTGCCTTGGAAAATGATCCTGATACCTCATTAGGCCATGCTCTCTCTCTTTGTTTTCTTAAACCTTGACCTATAAATCATATCAGGATTTGAAACTAACCTTTATTAATCTTTCAATGTGTTATTCACCTCACTTAAATTCTCACACAACATCTCATGTTCTCAAAAAAATTCAATCATCCTTCATATGCCTTGATAATAGCTCATGATGCCTCATTCGGCCAAGTAAGGTCTTGAAATGGTCTAGTTATAGACTAGATCTGGAGGTCCTACCTCTGTAGGCTCACCTTGAGATTATAATGAGTGATATAATACCTTATATACCTCCTCAATTAACCTCATATATCTGTTTATTCCTTTGTACATTCATTTCACCACGCCACCATACACAAACCTCCTCACAAGGACTTTACAGGCTATGAATAATGCCATGACTAGTCTTCTCAAGCATTTAAAGATTGAAAATTGATCTTGAAACACTCTTTGATTTTTATATACCTTGATATAAATCTCATATAATTCCAAAAAACTTATTATATTCCTATGCTTATTCACTTCACCATTATACTTGCAGATACTTTCTCACAAGGTTTAGACAAAGCTTTACAAGACACCTTGATGCCTTGACCTATTCCTTCCACATCATGATCTTAACACAACATCAACCAATATAAAATAAACAAATAATATATAATACACTTGGACCTATAACTTTCTCTCACATGTAAATCACTACATATCTTCAATGTTCATAATTTTGTTACAATGCACACTACCAACTGGCCTTGTTCATCCTTCACTATAGTAACAACAACCTCATGTTGATACCTCAACTATCCTTTTTTACCTAGACATGGACTTTACTCATTCATAACTGAAATTTCACTCATCATGCATCTTTACCAAGTGCATATAGACATCAATGACATCACACTTTAAAATTAATGACATTAGATTGACATCAATGACAACATTATGCCAACAAACTCCCACTTTATCATTGATGGTAAAACACACTATATTACAATCAATATCTTCTCCCCCAAACTTATAAATGAAATTTTCTCCCCCTTTTATATTAATGAGAAAGGATCATACATACTACAATTCTTGGAACCATTCAATCTCCTTCTTTGGTAACTATTCTTAGAAACTATAAAAGAACTTAGAGCAAACAAGCTCTCCCTTAGATCAAGCATAGTATTTAAATGAACTCTGATCATAAGGCCATACATCTTATCCTTAACATGACTATTATGACTCAAACTCACTAATTTATCCCTTTTATTCTTATCTGATAAAGATCTTCTTCAAATGGACTTAGATATACAAGACTACATACCTTCCTTTATGTACCTTGATTCCATATAGATGAATTATATCCAACTTCATTTTTCTATTCAAGCTTTATAAACACCCAATTGTCTTCACGATTATGTATACCTTATTTGTACCTACTCTTGAATGTCATGAATTATTTGATCAATTCCCCTTTTGTCCTTGCAATTTTTGATTCACACAATGAATAACAATCTCTTTTGACCTCCTTCATTATTGATTAAACCTTTAACCTTTTTTAAAACTATAAATAATCCTGCTAAGATCATCTAGGTTCTATAATATATATCTTATCCATCTACATCATGACAACCCTTCTTGTATTAGTTTACTGCTCATTGGATCTGTAAAACACCTAGTTCACTATCTACCAAACTTCTTATCTTGCTTGATCATCTTCACCTCACACAACTAGGGCATACCAAGCATATAGACTTGTGATACATGACCAAAAATCCATATTCAAATGCCTAGATCAATCACACTTAATGCCTAAGATCATAAAACATTTATACAATAAATGCTTGTCCACCACGTCTATCAGGTCTATCTGTAATCAAAAATATTATTCCAAGGGAAAATCTAGTTCTCTAAAGATCACTCATGTCATGTCCATATAGTATCTCAAATGTTCTTGCATCAATCTATCTCCTTCATGTCTCTCAAACTACCATGGAATAAACCTCATCATGATGTCTTCTTTGCATCATTATGTCAACTAGGTTTGTGTGTATATGCTTCATTATGACAGACCTCGATCATAACTTATCTTCTTCATGATATGAAAATTGAGTCTATACAACATGTGTCTTATTCCTCTATCACCTTATCTTGATGCACATAGAAAACTCAACTCTCTCTCACAACTATCTCAACAAACATAATCATAAAACATCTCAAAAATCATGCTCCCCCTAAGTCTTCACAACTTGTTCACCATATGAATCAGCAGTAGATAGAGACCATCTCTAACATAGATCAAGCACTTTTGTACCAATACCAAATACTTACCTCTCAATGTGCCAAAATACCACACTTTCAACTTAGACTCAACAATATTCAACATGTCTTCATACCTCCTTGACATACAACACCTGTCAAAGCTTAATAAGCATCCACCATACTTCCACTTGCATATGAGTGTATCCATAAATCCTAATGGAGTCACCCCTTCCATAGGGAACTAGAATAACACAAATTTATGAGATTAATATATCTACATACTTTTCTAAACCAACTTGAAATAATGAGGTTGATAGTGCTTAGGATCCTCTTAGTCATGATTGGAACCTCTGGATTAATGTCTACATCATCCTTCTTCTTCTCTATCTGAGTTGATATTAGACACTACCCTGGAAAGATCTTGATTCATAGATTGACCATGACTATTTTTCACCTTATTTGGTCTCCATACCATTATTTTTCTCTTAGGATATTCCACCATCTTGTCATGATTTGAGGACTTATTCAATCTGATCTTACAAAATATTACAATACAACCAACATATTGACATTCATATAAAATAACCTTACTCTTGTTAGACATACCTATTGATTGATGTGGTCTATAATATTTTTTTGGCTAATTACTTCCTTTAACATATTTTGATGAAAACTCATTCTTGGGTGGCATCCTTCTACAGTCCTTTGATTTATGTCCAAATAGATAACAAATAAAATAATGTCCATGGGAGAAATTGGAATACCTTATGTCACTAAGATGTCTCATTGGTTTTCTCATATTTATCTTTATGTTGGAATTATTCTTAAATATATCTATCTTTTCATGACATTTCTCAAACTTTATCATTTTAGCTATGAGTAATTCATGCTCAACCTTCAAGGAACCTAGTTCAGACTTTAACTGATCACACTCAACTTCCTTTGATCTCAAACTTGTATTTGTAACTTCTAACTAATTCTTGAGATCCTTGATGGTCTTTTCATCCTTTTTGTATTCTTTGGAAATGTCACCTTTTAGGATACATATTTTTTCTTCAATATCTTTGACCACAGATCTCAACTCTTGACTCTCTTTCCTTAACTACTTGACCATCTTATGCTTCTAGCTTCACCTTTTAGCTATTAGGCTTGTTTTAAAGGACCTTGATCTGATATCAAATGTTGGAATAAAGATTAATAATATGTGGGGTTTAATTATTATCCTAATAAACATTTAATTTCATTTAAATATATCTTCTAATAATTCATCAAGCAATATCATCATATGAGCAAATATCAACTAGTCTAGAAACATAGTAATGAGAATATACACATACCAGGTATGAATACATCATATATGTGGAAAACCCTCATGGATAATAAAAACCACTAAACATAGCTTGGAAAAATAGTCCTATAAATAAATTAATCAAATTTATTTGAGAAATAACTCAACTTGGAGCACCAAATCGAGTCTATCAAGCACCAGCTTAGTAGAATATTTGTCAAGCACCCACTTGAAAGAAAGTACCAACTCATCCACCTCTTGACAAAGCACACACTCATAAAAGTATTCTTATGCCTTCCATATTTTTCCTTGTTTAAATATTAAACATATGATGGTCTTCTTCTTCAGCTCTTCACACAGTTCTATCCCTTTCAAAACTACTTATAGGCTTCTTCACTCTACTATGTCTCTTCAAGACTGATTAGGTCATATAACCTTGATATTCATATATAAACCTCATATTATATATTAATGAATATATATATAGACACACACACACACACACACACACACACACACCCCTATGATGGTATACATGACCTCCTTCTTCTCCTTAATGTGTTTTTTATTACTTGCACACTCACTTGTCTAACACACAAATAGGCCTAAGTAGTCTTGCTCTTATACAAGTCACTTGATCTCACATGACTTGGTCATCCATAAAAAATTGAACACTTATATTAAATTTAAAATAGGTATTATAACATGTTAAAAACATTAATAAACCAATACATTAGGTCAGCTACAACTTAATAGACCAAATTCTCTTTTAGGCCTTAAGGAGACCTAATTCAATTAGGCCTTCATTAGAGCACATTACACTTTGTCTTTTTTAACATTATTAAAAAATACACATATAGTAGGATAACTTCATATATCACTCAAATATACCTTATCCAACTTCACTTTAGGTCTACAATACCTTTTAGATCCAACCACTACTTGAACCTCTTCTCAAAACATTGTTCACAATAGGCCTATGTATACCCACAAAGTCTATTTAAAAAAACTAAAGCATAAACACAATTTTTACAAAAAACCATGGAAAAAAACACATATACATAAGCCTAATAACCTCAAGGTAATGAAAAACTTAATTATATACCTCAATTCAAGGTATATAGGCTCAAACTCTTTTCTACAAGTAGCCCATTCAGAACTGCCAACTAGCCTAAAAACACAATCATGGAAACATGAACTTCTAAAAACCTAAAAAAACACACTTAATAACCTAAAATGAATTAAAATTATCCTAAATCATCCCCAAAACATATTACAAAAAAATATCATAATCTCTAATGTCAATTATTGGTCTTACAGACCAATTTGTTGACCTTCTCTCTCTCAGACTTCACTCAACTAATCAAGCCATTTTGGATTCAATGTTTCAATATCTTAAAATAAATTAAATTCTTATGAAAATAATTCATAGGACATAAAATTACAAATAAAAAACATCATGTGCATTATATGCTTCAATTTAGGACAAAGAGCCTCCAACTCATCACTATAGCTTGGTTACCCAGATCTGTAAGTTTGCCTTAAAGATCGGTCATGATGACCTTGATTTCCAACACCTATATACACACATTCAAAGGATATTTATGCATTGTTATTATCTTATGATATAATTATCAAATTATCAAATACAAATGTAACATGGATAAATGACAATATTGGTCTTGCATACTACATTCATAACCTTACACCTTCATTGTCTCATTTGCACTAGACATGACAACTTATGAGCAACATTTTCATCACATTTACTAACCTCCAAAACTTTTATCCAAAATTAAAAAGTATTAAATGTCTTTAAAAATTTCTCCATGAATTTTTATTCATCCCTAATCCATGATAACACATCCCTAATCACCTTCTCACTTCTACCTAGGTTTCTCACTATTTCCACCATTAGGCATGTTAGCGATAGGTTGTCTTGGATGACCAATTTATCATAAATAAGGGATAGAACTAGATAATAAACCACCATGGACATAAGATACAAGTCTTGATATTTTTCCTCTATCCATTTACCAACTTTGACTTGGTCAACTCTAACTGTTACAATAAATCTCTGAGAAACTAGCATTTTCTTGTAGGGTCTACTCAATCACCTAAAAAACTAATCACACATGGAGGTTCCTAGGAGAATTTAAAATGACTTAAAATAAATATTATATTAATACCAATCCATTATTATAACTTTTTATCAATATCTTTCTCTTTGGGTCATTGTTACGGTTTTAGAGAGGGTTAACATTATTTCTAGTGTTAACGATTATTCATAAAGGACAAACCCTCATTTCCAAAGCTAATGCCAAAAAATATTATCTAAGAATATGTCCCATCTCTCCTCAATATTTTAGGTTCCAATTTAGAGGTTACACATTCTAATGAACACCTAAAATTCCTTATGAGGTTGAGAACCCTTCATTATATGCAATCAAGAGACCTTAAAACTACTTTTCATGCCTTTTATTGCAAACCATGACTTGAAAATTCATAAAAATTATTAAAATAACTTTAATTACCTTTTTAAATTCTCACCTACTCAAACATTCCTTGGAAATTGATCATGATACCTCAGTAGGCCATGTTCTCCCTCTTTTCTTGCTTAGACCTTGATCTACAAATCACATCAGGTCTTAAAACTAACCTTTATTCCTATTTCAATGTGTTCTCCATCTCATTTACATGCTCAAAAAATCTCAATCATCCTTCATATGTCTTGATAATAGCTCATGATACCTCATTACACCAGGTGGGGTCTAGAAATGATCTAGTTGTAGACTAGATCTGTAGGTCCTACCTTTTTAAGCTCACCTTGAGATTTTAATGAGTGATAAAACACTTCATATAATTTTTAAATAAACCTCATACATCCTCTTATTCCTCTAATAATTCATTTCACCAAGACACCATGCTCAAACCTCCTCATTAGGACTTTACAGGCTATGACTAGTACCATGACTAGGATTCTCAAGCATTTAAAGCTTAACAACTAATATTAAAACACTCTTTGATGATTATACACCTTGATCTCAATCCCATAAAACTCCAAACAACTTATTACATGCCTAGGCTCATTCACTTCACCATGCTATTTACACATACCTTCTCACAAGGTCTAGATAAATCTTTACAAGATAGCTTAATGCCTTAACATGTTCCTTACACATCATGATCTTAACACAACATCAACTAATACAGCATCAACCAAGAATATATAAGACACTTGTAACTTTACCTTTATCTCAGATGGTAATCACTACATACATTCAATGTTCATAAGCATATTACAACACACACTACCAACTGGCCTTACTCATCCTTCACTAGAGTAAAATCAACCTTGACACAAGATTTCCAACAATAAATACAACATTGAGTAGTAATAGCAACCTTATGTTGATACCTCAACATCCTCGCTTACCTATACATGGCCTTTATTCTTGCATACCTCAAGGATCATTCACCATGCATCTTTACCAAATGCATTTAGACATCAATGACATCACAATTTGACATTAATGACATCAATGACAACAATATGCTAACATCAAGTGAATTTAGATAGCCTGATATTTGTGATAAACCCAATTTAATTCCCTTCTTTTGATGGGAGTTATTATACTTGTGTAAGAACTTTCCTTAAAGTAAAAAACTCTATAAAATGTATGTTAGCCAGAGCATATATGATATATGCATAATAATCAATATCATGTACATGCATAAATTTATAATTTAAGATAATATGATCATAAGTTTATAGTGTATAATGTATGTTAGGTCTAGCATTCACAAGGCTATCAATATAGATATAAAAAAGTATATGAAAATTAAATCTGAGTAATAATTGAGTAGTTACTTAAGGGGATGGGGCATGATGTTCGTCATGATACCCAAGTAGGAAGGGGAGATGCATGAGGTAATTTATGAAATCTAAACTATAGTATGTAATAATCAAGATACAAATGTCATGGCCATGAGGTATACAATAAATCATACATACAACACACATTAGGCACGTAAAGTAGGCCAAGGGGCCATAATACTAGGGATATGGGCACATATCACTAAATATAATATATTAAGACATACAAGGACATATTTAAATGTCCACATATGTAAAAAATAATAAATTTGGCTTAGATCCACATGGAAGGACATGTTCAAATGGTTTCATACACAATCAGGAAGGCAAACACAAGGACATGGGCACATATACAAAGCATACATATAATGAAAAAGAGGTGGTGTAGAGCCATAGTGAAATATCATATTCAAATGCCCTAAAATAGAATAACCATAGAGACATAATCAAGTCTAAACTAATAAATCTAGAAATAAAAGTGTGTATGAACTTGTGGTACAAATATGTATAAGAACAAAGATGTACATAATCTGAGTCTAAGGTAGTAGTAGTCAGAAAAAAATCTAAGTGGGTTTAGGATAATCAATATAAATATATAGTAATGTAAAATCTATGATGTAGAGTTTATAAACATATAACCTGGCAATCAAAATTGTGTATAAGATGCCCCCAAATGGGTGGATGTATTAAATAAATAACCTGTGTATTTATGTATATGCCCCCAGTGGGTAGATAGTAGTAAATATGGAGTTATGTAAGGACCTGAGTCCTATTGCAAGCTGCAAACACTTGAAAAGAATAAGTGAAGCATGTATGTATGATAAAAATTGATTATAGTAAGATATCTAGTATATGTAGTGTCCATCAAAATATAATATATGTAAACATGGTAATGGATACAATCTATAATTTGTATTTTTGAGTAAATATTTTATTTTTTATGTTTTGACATATTATATTTTTTTTGTATTTTATAGATATAAGCTATGTATAAGTAACATGAAAATGAAACTATATACAAGTAGCAATAAATAAGGAAAGTGTGTACAATAAGTTAGGAATAATACTAACCGATGAGCCTCATGAGAGACTCATTATCAATGTGGCATGTGTTAAATAAAGGAACAATGATCATGTGTGTTGTATGAAAATGTAATTGAGGTCCCAAAACCTATTTTACTAAGTGATATATAACTAACACTACCTATGAAGTGGTGTTATGAATCCATGAAACTAACTTTGGTGTCTTGTGAACTATAGGGGTCTCAAAGACCCATTTGGTAGATGATGTTGTAGATGGCATAGGTTCCCTATGTTTAGAACTCTAAGAACTCAATAATAATACTCTCAAAATAAAATTAGTAGAGGGAGGCCCTCCATAATCTACAACATATCTCTAACATAGAGGTATCTCTAATAATGGTCTCCAAGGGAGAGTATGCATGCGTGGTAACACTATAGGAGTAGACATCACTATACTAGTGGATCCACTAAAATTTATGGTGTATTGATAGGAATTGTTATTGCAACTATAAATGGTAACTAAAATGTGACTTTTGGTGGTATAGGTATTAGACAATTATATGAAAGACCCTAAATTGTGACCACCTGATCAACATATATATATATATATATATATATATATATATATATATATATATATATATATATATATATATATATATATATATATATATATATATATATATTTGAGGTATCTGTGCACATTGGATAGGATGGTGTGTAGTTCTTATATCCATGGCCTACCTAATAATATTTTAAATTTTCATACACTAGGTACTACTAATAATATAGTGGTCATATCTATTTTTCCAACCTATAGTGGAATTACAATATCCCTAATGGAGTTTTTAACATGGCCATTGAAACCATGAATAACTATGTCGTTAGGATAAATATCCTAAAATAAATACCTCGAATGTTGTATAAGTGTGATAATGCACATGTTAATATTTGACCCACTATCAACCATAATGATCTAAATAGGATGATGATTAGTGTAGGCTTAGACAAAGAATGTATATAAATATGAATCATCATCAATGATATCATGCTCTAAGAAAGTGATGAGTGATCTAGTTGTTATTATAGTATGATACACAATAATGATGTTATATAGGGGGTGTGTATCCTCTATATTAATGTGATATGATGTTAGTGGTGGATGTGCCTGATACATGTAGTGAACACCTGAAGTTCCCTCATCCTCATTATCTGTATGCTTTATAAATAGATCTGAGAATATTTTCAATGCCTTAAATTCTATTTGTTGAACTTTGGGTGCCTCCTCAGGTGTTCCCACATCAGTTATGTTTTCCTCTATAAAATATTATTTTTAGTATGCCTTGATGCCTTATGATAGTCACAGATAGCATTGGAATCATATATTTTTGGAAGAGGCCATATTATATCAACATATTTGATGGGAGGGAGAGATATGATATTACATTCTATGAGCCACTATAAAACATGTGTTGGTGATTCTAAAAGGTTGGTGAAAACTCTCCTTAGAGGAGATGATAAAACCAAGAGAGGAGGTGGATATGAAGTTGTGTTAACTAAGGCCTTTGGATCACTCTTATTTTTAGTGGCCCTTACTTTGTATGGAGGCTTATTATAACTCTTAGTATTTGATTATGATCCACTTGTATATTTTAATTTTCTGATAGAGAGAAGTTTGAATTCCATTTATTTCACTATGTGGCATAAATCTATGAAGGTTGGAATCTTCTTGAATAATATAGCTTCATGCAATGTTGGTAGTAAACTATGTTTGAATATGTCTTAGAGCTCTCTATCTACCAAAGGGATAGTCATCTTTTCCAATATAATTTTATATTGCAAGACATATTTTGTAATAGGCTCATTGGATTTTTGCTTTAGTTGTGCTACTTGAGCATATGATCTCTTATCATTGTTGTTCATTTAAAAGTGTGCTAAAAACATATCATCTAATGGAATGAATGTGGTGATAGAACGGTTCAAAATATCATAAACCCACTATAAGACATAGTCCTTGAGAATGTGTAGGAATAACTTAGTGAGGATTAAATCATTGTACACATAATCCAAACATGTTATATGTATAGCATGTAAATGGTTCTTTGGGTCACCTTTACCATCATACAAGGTAAGCTTAGGTACCATGAACTTGATGGAAAAGGATTTTCTATTATGTGATGTGACAAAGGTGTATGTAAAATGAGGATTCAAGGTATGTGATGGCCTAATAGCTCCTTGCTCAAGCTATAACATCTTATCCTATAGAGAGTGAATCTCATGCATAAAGTATTTTACATCTAGATAGGAGGAACTATCCATAAGAGGTGTAGCTTCCACAGAAGGTTATCAAGTTAAAATAGGGTATTTTACAAGTTGAGTTTCCTCTAAATTAGGTGTATCAATGTTGTCATATGGGGGAGTATAAGATTGACCATTATTTAATTTTTTTCTTTATTTCCATTATGTCTTGTAAAATCTATGCATGTACATGGAGTTGTTCCCAAAGTCTATCCTTAAAAATCTATAAAGTTTCATCCTCATTGACTATAAGTTTTTTATTATTAAGTGGGGAGAGAGTGTCCAAATTATCATCTTGTGTATCATCTTTATCTTGATTGTATTTTTAATCTTGTACTTTAATATTTAGATATAAAAGAGTGTTAAGAAAAAAAATTTCTAGGTGTAGATGCATATACATGATGGACACTAGCATATTCTAAAGACTTTGTACATGTAATTTGATTTTCCAATAATGTGACATTTTCACTTAATGACTGGTTTTGATTATGTAATTTTTATATTAGCTTTCTCATACTAATAATTTGATCCCTTAGAGTCTCACAAGTGCAAACCCTAGTTACGTTTGATGGAATATGTAGTCACATGCCCTATAGGATAGAGGTGAAGGCATGGATAGGTTGAGTATGGGCATTAGTAAAAATAGTATAGGTTGTGTCATCTCATGGAGGATTGATAGCCATCATCTTATGGATAAGTGATAGCATGGACATAGTGAGAGTCAAATTAGTTATCACCCTCATGGAGATGAAGAGGAGAAGGATATTATTTCTTGTGCATAGGATATGACATTAAAATTTAAACATGGTTGTTAGGGTATTAAATGTATGGATTAAGTCCAATAAACTATATTGTAATTGATCATATATGTATGTAAGGATTTGTTTCTTAATTTAATTCCACATAAGAGAACAATAACATGCTAGAGATATAATTAAATATGACATGTATTTTAACTAATATAAATCATAGTTTACATATGTGTTTATTCCATCTTTGAATTCATTCCAAATGAAAGGAAATAAGCATGTAAAGGAAGATTGAAACTTTGGAATAAAAAGTGATAAACTTCATCTATCATTATTATCATGATTTTATGAAATTCAAATAAAAAAATATAGGGATATGAAATATATGGGTCATAGGCAGCTAGAAACATAAACCTTAGGGTTATCTAGGGTTAGGGGTTTTGCACTAATTGAAGTAAGTTAGGTTCACCAAATGCTTTAACTTTTTATGGTTATGGAGTTTAAGCCCTTAGTTGTTAAAGGGTCTGAGTATAGTAAATCAAGGTAGAAATATGTAATAAATATAACCATAATTTGTAATAGAATTGACTTAGTTTCACCTTTCTAAAAATATAATTAAATAATGTAAATAAGTACATATATAAAAATTGACTAAGATGGATAATTTGGAGGCTAAAAACTAAGATTGAGGCTGATATGAGTGTCATGGATAGGATCTAGGTTTTCAAACCCTTCCTGGATAGTAGAACCCTATTTGCATATTATTTACATATGGCACTAGATTCCCTATTTTGATGGTATTGTCATATATGCATAATTATTCTAATTTTATAGGTGCACCTATGTCTAGGTATTCTAAGCTTGTTCCTATGTGCATAAGTTTTAGATATCTTTAAATGACTTGTTTTGATTAGTATTATGTTTAAACCCTAAACTTCTATGTTACTAGGTCATCCATTTGGCACAAGTAGTAAAGTGTGTTTGTTAGTGGGGTAAATTGGACATCCTCAACACCTTGTTATGATGAGAGTTGACTACATACCAATACTCTTAACAGGGATCAAGCTCGATGTAGTTCTTTCCACCTAAGTAGTTCTTTCCACCTAAGTGTTGGTGCAAGTGTAAGTGAAGCTAGTATGAATGTTATATTGATTGATATGAATGTGCTTGAAATTGAAAACATGAGTAATATAATATTATGAATGTTGTAGATGGTTGTATGTAGAAGTAAGATAAAATAGGGATTGATAACCTTGATTGTGCACAACTTGTTCTGAGTTTGTTTGTGTAATTTGTATCTAATTTCCATGTAATGGTTAGAAGGTTAAAAGTCATGTATATATATTGTTCTAGTGCTTGTGTGGATCTTAAAATAGGTATAGACCAACCCTATGGGGTTGCTCATTTTAAAATATATATGTTGGTATAAAAAGGAGGGAAAAGGAAAATAACACCATAATAGGGACAATAGCACCCATAAGGATTGATAACCTTGATTGTGCATAAATTATTCTAAGGTTGTTTGTGTAATTTGCTTCTAATTCCCATCTAATGGTTAGAGGGTTAAAATTCATGTGTGTGTGTATAGTTCTTGTGTGGATCATAAAATAGGACTAGGCTGACCCTAGGGGGATTCTCATTTGAAAAGATATTTGTTGGTATAAAAAGGAGGGAAAAGCACAATAACATCAAAACTAGGACATTATCACCATGGGGCATTATTGTTCCTATTATGCCACTAGTGTCCAAGTGGTAGAACCTAAGGCACTAAGGGTCAAGATGTCTAAGTGAGGGTCTTGGATTATTTTAGGGATGTTTAGGGACCCTTGTGGCCTACACAAAGGTTGGATAAATGTCTAAACAAACTCTAAGATAGGTATATGGCTAAGATAGGGATGGGTGGTCTCATGTAGCACTATTATCACTCAAGTGTCATTTTTAGGTGATTACACCATCAATCATTTACCAATCACACACTCACCCTTCTTGATTGAGTCTCATACCTCAATTAAAGTTACCAATCAAGTGTCAACCCATCCTTCAACTCATTGATATATTATCTATGCCCTATATAAATAGAATTGAATCTTTTTGTAACACTCACTAGAATGTGGGGCCCTCACCAAATAGATATGTAGGATAAATCATCAATGATTGCCCCTCATCTATTATGGGACATCTCTCTTGACCTAAACTATAGCTGGTTGGTATATATATAGGGCTACCCCATATATATATAAAGAGAGAGTGGGGGGTATAACCACCACCCACTAGTGTGTCCACTATATTATATATGCCTTATCCCTATCTTAAATAGACAAAAGAGTAGAAGGGAAACTATCCACATATAAATCATTTATTATTGATGTTATATATTTGATATCAATAAATTGTTGATAATTGTCCATGCATAAATATTCCCTACCAAGCTAATTAATTAATTTAAATCATATTACATGAGTTATATGATCATATCATTTGATTATAAAAAATAAGAAAGAATGATATAGCAATACCACTTTTAATCAATTTATAAGCACAATAATGACAACCCCCACTATATAGATATAGAGTTTCATTCACATTGGCATAGTATATATTTTAATTAGAATAGTATATATTGACACCCATACCCCACATATAGATTTAGATATAAATTTAGAGTGAATATAGATAGGGAAAAGGTCTATAAATGTTATCATCTATATCTAGTTCACTCTATCCATTGGATGAGTCTATCAATGATTGAATAATTTTATCAATGATTGATGCTACTAGATTAAATATTTAATATTTATGGTATGAGCAAAGTGACCCAATGTGCATGATTCTTTGCATGGCATGAGTGATGTGTGTGGTGTAGTACATATCCATATCATAGAATAGATTGATGTCATCTCCATAGACTCAAAAGGCCCTGGGGTAGCCACTCCCCCACTTATATTTATTTGATAGATAATGTTATGGGTGTGAGTAACATGATGTGATGGATAATTCCTACCATATTTATACAATATCTAGTTTTGACCACTTGACATCATTGAGTGGGTTTCATTATGTATGGGTTACATTGGTGTGGTGGGTCCTTTGAATATTATGATGCCATTAAGTATAACTATATAGCCTAACCATTATCATGTCTTCAGATAATAACAATGGCACATGACTCATAGCTAAAACATCTCTTGTGTATGCATCTCATGTATACAGATGACATGATAGAGGTTACACATGACGTGATAGAGACATACTACCTATAGTGTAGTTCCATATATATTATTGATTTTTGATGTGTAATTTGAAAATATCATGTATCCATAGTTCAAAAAGCGGTCAATATAGTTTTTTATGTTTTTTTTTTCTATAATCCCCTTAATCTCAAGTAAAAATAACATAAAAGGGTGGTTGGATATGTGTGGGTCACCAATAAAACCCATGCTTCCCTAATTATACCATTTTGGCTTGATTTCAAAGTGTATTTGGGTGTTTTCACATATATGTGCCCCAAATCATCTACATTTGTCATCATCACGGGTGGATATGGTGATGTTGTGTGGATTTTTTCATATGAAGGACTTAATTGTATTGATGACCCACACACAAAAACCAAAACTTATGTCACCCTATTCACACCACTTTTTCCTAAAATCAATGTGAATTAAGGTGATCATGCACAAATGTATCCAAAATTTTCCCTATTTTCCTTGGTCATAAGAGGATATAGTGTTTTTGTGTCCCTTTTGACCTATAAGGGACCTAATCAAAAGTAAAATCAGCATAAATGGGTGGTTAGGTGTGTGAATGTCACCAATGAAGACTAAATTTACCTAAATACACCATTTCAAAGTGGGTTAGGTTGATCATGCACAAATGTGCCCAAAATTATTTGTATTTTCCTTAGCCACATGGATACGATGTTGTTATGTCAATTTTAGCTTATAAGGGACCTAATTTTAAGTAAAATCAACATAAATGAGTGTTTGGGTGTGTGTTGATTACTTTTTAACCTTAAAATGAAATGGGGGGTATGTATTCCACTTTAATCTTAGGTTTAATAATATATAAATTAAATGGAACAATAGTGATAATTAGATATATAGTAGGCCAATTAAATGCTAAACTCAGATATAAGCATACACTAAATTTATTATGTTGAGATAATCCAAATATAGAAAGTATAAATAGGGTAGATATATAAATGATAAAGAAGAGAAGTACTTAGCTTGTTATGATGCTAATTTAGTTATGGATATGGAATAGGTTGGGAGTAGGTAAGAAGATAATTCTAGAATAATTATCAAATTTTGGATCTAGTACATCTAGTTATCTAGATATTTGTGCCATCCCTAAATGATTACATCAACACTATTTTTTGAGTCTGATGATAGTGTCCTGTATAAAACATATGGTGAGATAGGATGCAACCACTTGGATGCTTCTAGGTTTGGATTCACCTTCACTCTGGTGCATTCATATCTAGATCATAGATTTTCACTCATTGTGAAATGGAAAAACCCTAGCTTTCCATCTTTAATGTAACCTTGCATAAAAATGGGTTAGTGGGAATACAGTGTTGATCTGACCCCAATGACCATATTACTAAAGGATGTTGCCTACATAGCCAATACTCTAAAGAGGGCCTCAGAATGATTTAGTTTTCCCCTATATGTTGGATTGTGTGAATCATGCAATTTGTGTAAAGTAAGTACAATAGTGACCTAGCTTGTAACTTGTCAAATCGATCTATTGGACTACTCCTTTAGTAATTCAAAATTGTAGATGTTATGTACCTATGATTGGTATGGAAATAGGAAAGCTTTGATCAAATGAATGCTTGATAGAGTGATTTTGATAAGTGTCTTAGTCTCTTTGATATTTTATAGGTTTTGTAAGTGAGGAATGAATGAGGGTTATTCTTGTATTTATATCAATCCCTTTTGACTAATAACTTTCATTAATTCACTTAGGCTAACCATTAGGATACATTTCATTTTCAAATTATATAACTTTAGGGCACTAGACACTTGCATCGAGGTAAGATAGTAACATCAACACTACTTTCTATCCCAATATTAGTGTCAAAGGAGTAGTTAAATAGGTACATGCTCGAAACTTGCAAAGATGTAAGATAAATAAATTTTAAGTATTTTGGGCAAGATATAATGTCTATGTCATCAATATAAGACTATTTAGACTAAGATATAGGCCAAGGGACATAATATATAACAAATGTAAGTCTTTCAAAATTAAGGAGATTTTATAACTAAGAGGAATAACCAAGGTCTAATTTTTCCAAGTTTACAAGAGTGAGGTGCTACGTAATCACAAAATATCATCTACATTCCCCCCATTTAATCTATTACTAAAATTTCTAGTTCAAATGAAAGGAATAAGTACCTAGGTGTGTATACACACCTTGTCTTTAATTGAGTTTAATTTGATTGCTTTGCTAGTGAATGACTTATAACCAAGAACATGTTATAGTATAAAATTAGTTAATATAATCTAGGTTAAAAGTACTTTAAATATATTAAAATTGAAATATCAAGCTTTAGGAGTACACCTGTGTCTAGATGTAACCTCCTTGACTATTATCAAGTTATTTTAAAAAATATGTATCATTGTAAGGATATGAAACTGAAATTAGGATAAATATAGATCAATATTTAAAGTGCATATATCCAAGGAGATAGATAGAGAGAGAGTTTTGAAGGCACATGCCCCTAACTTTGGAGCAAATGTGAGTAGACACTTAGTAGTTGAGATTACTTCAATAATGAAACCCAATGATACTTACAACCTCATGAGGCTGGAGGATCAAGTCCAATCTAAAAAATTGGAAATATTGATTGATTTTATTTCCTCAACCATACCAAAAGGTGAACCAACTACTACAATATATTATCTCAATATGGTCCATAAAAATTCATAGGGTATTAGTAAATGCAATTATTTTGGAAATTGAAAGTGATTTAATTTTTTTAATATTATGCACCTTTTGCATAACATATTCACCTTAGATATGTCGCATGTTGAAACTATGTATAACAATGGTACCAATGTATAGAATTCTACCACAACTATGAATTTGAATCATATAACTATGTGCTTTGGCCAATTTGGATAACTATGTAAGTGTGGATAATATGATTCCAAAGCATGCCCCCACTATATATGGATAAATCTAAAAATTGATATAAGTACCAATGTGGAGGACATGTTTCCAAAACATGCCCCCACTATCAGCTAGACATGTTAAGTACTTAATAGATTTGGAGAATATGCTTCCAAAGCATGCCCCTCACTGAATATTTGAACTAATATAAGTACCATATACTGAATAAATATGGAAAATGTGCTTTCCAAGCATAGCCCAACTTAATCTAAAAATTATCAATGTGTAGAATCCATGTCCATATGACATGCCCCCATTAAATCTATAATTTTTTGTAAAACCAAATATCGAATGAATGTGGACAACATGCTTCCAAAGTATGCCCCCACTAAATTTGAGTATTGGGCAAAGTGTGGAGAACATCATTCAAAATCATTCCCATACTAATATTCCCCCCCTTTAAGTTGAGGTAAAAATATGAACTGGGAGTTACCTAACCTCAAAAAGGTAAGTGAACTATAAAATATGTGAATTTAGCCATGTAGCATATAGAAGTAACATATCTAGGTAAATGTATAATTGAAGTGCATAGAACTGATGTGATCACAAGTAGACCTAAGATTCTAGATAAATATATTGGCAACATCTTAATAGTAATATTACAATCAAACACACACACACACACACACACACACACACACACACAAGAGCACTTAAAATCAATTCAACAAGAAATGGTCCAAAGAGACCACAAACAAGGGGCATGTTTAAATGCCACACAATCAAAGGGATATAACTTATTTTAATGTCCATGAAATCAAGGATGACATATTAAAATGGCCATACCACAAATAATACCATGATGTAAATGTCAAATAAATCATACATAGGCATGAGGGCTGCAAGCAAGGGAGCATATTCAAATGCTCTAAAAATAAATACAAAACACTCAAGGAAGTGCATAAATTAAATCATAAGCAACCAACATAAACATGTCATAGTGGCCCATGGATCTAATGTGTTACAAAATTATGTTAATTTTATAACATATGAAGTACCCTATGTAAGTTATAATCATGGATAATAGACATGTGTAAGTACATATATAGGATCAAACATGTAGTGTAGAGTGATCATTGAATCATATAATGTATATGTATCAAGATCAAAGAATCAGATGCCCCCAAAGTCCATATGACATGAGTAGAAGGAAAGCCCAAAATCCAAAATATGAATGTATCATGTATCTATGTATACTTGTATCAAACCGAATGTAGAAGTGTGACATTATTATGTATGTAGGAGAAGCTGAGTATGTGATCCAATAATATATAAGTATAACATGGATGCTAAGGAGCTAATAGAATATGTAAATGCTAAAATGTTTTTTTATTTTTTAATTTTTTTTAACTTTTTGTTATTTTTGAAAGTTTTTTATTTTTTTGGTATTTTTAGAGATAGGAAAGGTCATCCTATGATGCCAACCAACTAATGGTCATAGATATCTCCCCATTGTAAATCTACTGCAATACCCCATGTATGTGGCCAAGGAGCATATATAGATGTAATATTTGTCACTTTGGTATCAATGGTGATCTGTATGTGTAAAATATGACTCTATGGTTGTGAAACAATATTAGGAATAATCAGAGTATGGGTTTTTAGAACCCATCATTGAGTGCTTATTTATTTATTTGGAATAGCAGTAATACAAACATGTGTAGGTGCTCTAGATATTTTATCATGGTTTATATTATAGGATTGAGATTCTTTAGAATCCATTATATGTCTCTAATGTAATGGTCTCTTAAATATCAATCACCTAATAAAAGGGCTTGCCTATTTCTTACCCTTTTATTGTGGATTACCTTTAGTAGGCTTGATAGCTATTTTTTTGGGTATAAATTCTTTATGTTCAAGAGGATGCTCATATGGAATTCTATAAATTTTAATTACCCAATTATCATGAAGGTATTTGACACACCCAAGGTCTTCCAAGGTATGCACTATAAAAGGTATTGTTTGAAGAATGTATATCCAAGGTCTTCCCAATAACATATCAAATATGCTTGTGGAAGGGATAATTGATAAATTAGTAACCAAAAGTGTGATAACAACCTATAATGGTAGGTCAATCTCTCTAAGAACCATCTAGGATTTCCCATCAAATTAACTAACTAATCTGGTAGAGGGTGTAAATCATGATGAGTATAACACAAGTGCATAAGTAATGTCATAGTGCAAACATTTTCACTTGAACCATTATCAATCATAAAATTATTTATGGGTTGTTTTTCAAGATATGCTTAAATTAATAGGGGATGGAGATTAGATTCATCATAATTAATTTCATTGACATAAAAGGAAATAGAATTAATTTAATAATTTTAGGAATATTGGGGTTTTATTCCTAATTTAGTTAAAGGGTCCAGATTGACAAATAAATAAATAAGCTACTAATTTTTTTAATTCATTTTTAATTAAATTTTTTCTAAAAATAGTAATAAGAGGTAGAAAATAAGACTTAGCTTAAACTATGTTGATTTGACTGAGATAGGGTTTGATATTCACCGTGCAGGCCTAGGACACTATCACAAATAGGATTCTAGATTTCATTTTTTTACTAAATAGGAGCACCAAAAGCTGATAGGAGTGGAATTGGTTCTATAGTCCTTTTTTGGCACTATTATCCTGAGGACCTAAGCTTTTTGGATTTTGTTCTATAGGTATGTGTGACATTTTCTCTAAATTAGAGAAACCTCACTATTAGCAGTGCTCCCTATAGAGCTAATTTTATTCATGTATATATATATATTTAATGTACTTGATTAAAATTTTGGAAAATAGGTAAAAATGGGTTGGTGTGTGTAATATGTACTAGACATGCTTCACACCCCATGTATGGGCATACTGCCTAAATACCAATACTTCAAAAAGGGATCAAGCCATATGTAGTTCTCCCTTTGAAAGTGTTTGGTGAAATTGTGATTTGAGAATGAAATAAATGATAAAATAGATGTGCTTGAGATGGCTTGGGCTTGATGTAGAGATTTATAGGTGCTTAAGATTGTACTAGATGCTTGTATGCAGAGAATAGGGAAGATTTCCTTAGTGGTTTTACTTGTATTCTTACTTGCTTGATAATTTTTGCCAACCACTTTCCAAATGATTTTTGAATGGGATTTTATATGGATCTATTGGTCATGGATTGAATTTTTCCATGTTAGGTCAAGAAGGAGAAGGATGGGGAACTAGAAGGAATTGACCATTAGGGCCAAAAATGAGCTTGGACGATAGCACCAAAAGAAGATAGGACTGGCATTGGTAGTATTGTCCTAATGTGGTGCTATTATCATAGGTAGGGGGATGGATTTGTCATGAAAATAGGGTCCTATCCTAGCTGGGATTAAGTTTGAAAGACTATGGATGATTATGAATAAGTGAAAATAAGCCTATGAGGGTCATGAGAGCAAGCAAGAGGGACCTATGGGTTAGGTGTCATTAGCCATGCTCAAGTTACTACATTTTATATGACTAAATTTTCCCCCCTTTATTCTAGTGATGCAACAAAGTGAAATAATAGGATAAAAGAAAAATATAAAGCATACCTAAAATTGCCTGTAAGGGTGAAGCTCATGAAGTTGTGTGATGTTGGGTGTGCATAGAGAGAGCACACTGTGAAGTGTAAATCTACAATTAAAAATAAAAGTAGATCAATTATTACTAGATACACTATATGTAAAATAAGAATGTATAAAGCTGGATATAAGAGAGAGGAAGAGAAAGGAATGAATACACCTCATCAGGTACATGAACCAGTACAAAATCTATTGTTGAGTAATGTTAGATGTACTGGATGATGTTAGATGTGTGTTGAACCAAGATTAATATCATGAATGGATTTGAGTGTTTAATTACCTATAATTATATCAATAATTCAAAGGTTGGCCCTTTAGCTCCATCATCACCCACTAAGTGAAGCTAGGTGGTCATATATGTGTTGATCAATGTTTGGACTATGTGTTCAATCCCTCTGAATAGGTTGCTCAAGAATATAAAGGATAGCTAGTCTTTTGGATCCATCATTACCCACTAAGTGAAGTTAGGTGGTCATATATGTGTTGATCTATGTTTGGACTATGTGTCCAATCCCTTTGAATACGTGGCTAAAAAATACAAAGGCTAGCTAGTCCTTTGGCTCCTTCATTGCTTTGTGAAGTGAATTTATAAACTGATATGGCATGGAATGTGTGTTATATGAGATGGCTCTTGAAGCTCATGAATGTACTGTGATATAACAATGTTGGCATGGATAGCTGAATGTATGATGGAAACTAAGCCACTCTTGGCCATTTTGAAAGATGGAGATCAGGCTTATATGAAATCCACTCCAAAACTAAAAATCTAGCTTATGTGGAAGCCACTTAGAAACTTGGAAACTCAGGAAATCAGAAGCTAGGATTGTATGAAATCCAAACCAAAATGATGCCAACCACCTACAAATGGATTAAGGCATGCAACTATTGAGAATGCCTAGGTAATGCTAAACTTAGAAAGAAAGAAATAAAATAAATGTGTTGCACACATTGCCCCAATCACTGGTGTCTAAAATATGGATTTTAATCTAGAAGTTATACCAACTACCCTATCTAAAACTAGAAGTGAAAGCCATCATACCACACATGATGCTCCATATATCTATATTATCCAAGAAAACTATATTGAAATTGTTGATTTGGTCTGAATTGTAGCTAACCAAATTATAGCTAAACTTACCTTTCTATTTGTTTCTAGAAAATCTAGTTTTTCTATTATTTAGATAGGAGTACTAAAAATAGATAGTAGCACCACTAGTATTGTAGTCCAATCTTGACACTATTGTTTTGGGCCAAATCTAATGATTGTTCTGGATTCTTGATTGTCTACCTAGTTTGTTCTGATTGGTTTGATGTCTAGTTGTTGTTCTGAGTGTTCTGAATGATGTTGTTTTGACTATTAGGAGTTGTGATATTTATGACAAAACCCTTATTTGTTGGCCCCTCTTATGAGGGTGGGAATGAAGACCCTATAATGACTACCCTTAGAAGAAAGAGCCTTTCAAGTGTGTGTTATGTTGCAAAGTTACATGATATAGCAATGATAATCAGCAAGATATCTCAAGATATAGCATGATTTGTATTGAGAGATTGTTAGATCAATAGGGGTATGCCTAGATAGATGTAACAATGTAATATCATGTGTAATGTACTAAACTAGAATTTAAATTCTGGTTAGTTTTTAGTTGGAGGGATGGAGCATGATGTCCATCATGGCATCCAAGAAAACATGAATAATGAATTATATGAATCATGGAATTGTGAACAATCGAAAGTAATCAAGCAACAAGCACACAAGGCAAGAAAAAATAAGCATACAAGAGTGGCCAATGGTATAAGTAAACAAGGGACATGGGCACATGTCATTCAAACTAAAAATCAAGTATATAAGGCATGTTCAAATGCCATATACACATATAATTTTAAATAAGCAAAAATTGGCATAGAAGCCACAATCACATAGAGGAGTACAAGTAAAGGACATTGGCAAATTTCCTAAGGCACACATATGAATAGAATCAAAGGACGTTGTAAAATGTCCTAACTCACATACAAGAGATAAATAAAAACTGATAAAATGCAATCACATCAAGCTAATGCTAAGTAAGAAAAGAAATCATCTAAGAAACTACAATTATAAATACATCTAACTAATCAAAGAAATGAGTGAATGTATGCAAGACATGTTAGTACAAGACTAGGTATATGCTAAGAAATACACAAGTGTTGTAAACTAGTGAGTGTCGATATAATAATCTATGTAATCTAGTAAATAATATACATCAACATGATAACTAGAGTGTGTGGTGTATGAATGACATAACCTGGTTGGTGTATTCATGTAGAGGATGCTCCAAGTGGGTATGTATATCGATGTATGTCTCGAATGTGGAAGTAGGATTCCCACTCAATGGGTAGATTAAATAAATCATAGAGATGGATGTTACTGTACACACTCAAATAATATCAAGTGAAGCATGGTAATGTAGATAAATTGACAAATAATAAGCATAGAATAGAAAATGTAAGTCTAGCATAGTAATAGTAATGTAAAGCATGGATGATGTATCTAATCAAAATATTTTTGGTGTTTTTGAATTATTTGATGTTTTTGTATTTTGAAATATGTGAATGTTTTTGGTATTTTGAAATTTTTTATTATTTTTGGTATTTTTGAAATTTTGAGTTATGTACAAATGAGCATAAGAAACTATGTATAGGTAAGAGGGGAAAAGATTATACTAACTAATGAGTCTCATGGGAGACTCCCTATCATGGTGTCCTGTATCAAGGAGAAGAATTGTGCATGATCATGAAGCATGATGGAAACACTGAGACTATGGATATGAAAGATATATATGCTATAGATGCTCTAAAATATCTGAAGTAAAAACCAAGTGTGGGGTCCCCTTGTAACTCTAAGAAGTGGATGTAGATGTAAAGCTCTTAAGAACCCATCTGGGAGTAGGAGAATCTCTCTGAACATGTGATCTATGAGTAGATTCATGAGATATCAATGAGACTTCCTTGGGTGTTAACATTATATCTAGAAGCTATTTATAATATTGAAGTTTTGAAGGTGTATGAACTCTCTATCCTGGAAAGGAATCCTCAACTCTATCTGAATCATAACTAGAGGATTAACTATAACTGGGGGAGAAATTAGAATTGGAAGTTGAACTAAAACTAGTAATTGTACTATAGAAGATGGCTCTAAACTGGGGAGTGGTAACTCATATATAACTCCACTAAATGTAATAACCTAATTAGCATGAATGAATTTAATGTATTTGTGAATTGTAGAAGGTATTTCTCAAATTTTTTGAATCCTTGGTCGACCAAGTAACATATCAAAAAATCTTACACTAGGAACAATAGTGAATGGTGTGGCCACATGTGTTAGACCAACCTATAAAGGAATTACAATATCACCCAATTAATTCTATATGTACCCACTGAATCCACCCATAACTATGTCCATTATAGTAATATCTTGCTCTGAATATCCTAAATGCTTCAATAATTTCATAGTACACATGTTCACACTAGATCCATTATCTATGAGAACACTATGAATAGGATGATTATGAATGTAAGCTCTGATAAAGAATGCATGATAATTTGAATCATCCTCGATGATCTCTTACTCTGAGAAGGAGATGGAATGTCTACCTGGAAATCTAGAATCATATACACCAATCATGTTGCTCAAAGGATGTGTCTCAACTGAAGGTGCCCTATATTTATTTAGTGGTGGATGTGCATGATATGCATGGAGAACCTCTAATGTATCCCTTGTCTCTTATGTGGAATGTTGTGTAAAAATATCTAAATATATTTTCAATTCTTTATCCTATGTTTGCTTTGTCTGAGGAGGCTCAACTGAAGTGCCAAGATCAATATGATTTCCATCTATTAAATTATGTATCTTGTGTATCAAATTGATGCATATGTGTATGGCCTAGTGCCCTATGAAACTCAAAAAATGCATGGCAATCACATCCCTATGGAAGAGGCTTTATTGGGTCAACTTCTTGAATTGAAGGGAGATATATGATGTTACATTATAATAAATACCATAAAACTCTAGCTAGAGAAACTGGTAGATTGGTAAATGTATGCTGAGGAGGTACTGATAAAACCACATGCTAAGGGGGATCTGAAGCTGCATTAATTGTCAATTAATTATGATTCTTATTACCATTGACCTTGACCTTGTATGGGACTTTACTATTACTCTTGTTGGTTATTTTTGAGATACTTGTGTACTTGAGTTTACCTATTAAAATCAACTTGACTTCTATTTCCTTTAGTGTGTGACATAATTTAGTGAAGGAGAATATTTTGAACATAATTGATTCATGCAAAGATAGTATAAGATTATATTTGAAGAGATCCTATAACTCTTGATCAACCATGGGGCTAGTCATCTTAGCCAAGATAGTCTTATATCAAAGAAATTAATCTATGAGATGCTCATTTGACCTTTATTTTTATTGTGCAACTTGAGCATATGAAACCTTATCACCAATGTTGATGCTAAAGTGAGATAAGAACATGTTAGCTAAAGGATTGAATGCATTGATCAACTGATTTGGTAAACTATAAAACCATTTTAAAGCATAATTCTTTAGGCTTCATGGAAATAACTTGCTAAGTAGCCAGTCATTGGGTACATAGTCCAAGCATGCTATGTGAAAATATCTCAAATGTGTCTCTAGATCACCCTTGCCATCATATAGAGTAAGCTTGGGTTGAACAAAACCTTGTGGTAAGGGTGTAGAATAAATGTGATGTACCAATGATGTATGCAAAATAGTAAAAGAATCCAAATCCATTGTAGGTCTAGTTGTACCTTGCTCAAGATGTATCACCTTAGATTAAGGAGATATTATCTCTTGCACAAGGGTTTATACATCAGGAGATGGGGATGTAAAAGCAATAGCTGGTGGCATAGAGGTAGGTTGGGATGATATAAGGGGTTGCTGAGACATAGTTACCCCCATAGTGTCGTTTACAACTAGTTTCTCTATAGGGATGGAAAACTCAACTTGTTTAGCCTTTTTGATTTCCATGAGAGATTATAATATAAGAGTATGATCTTGAGGCTGTTTCCTGAGTCTTTCTCTAAAACTTTGGAGGATCGAATATTTATTAAGTATAACTTCATTATCAACAATGGGTGGAAGTGGATCAGTAGTCTAATGTGGTGGAGCATGAGCATCAGTGTGTACATCATCATTAGTATTCTCATATTGCTTATTGTTTGAATTATTCTCATTGAAATTGGTGTAATCTAGATGTGTAGAATCTATAGCTAGAATTTGAACTAGTTATTTATCCATAGTATATGGTCGAGTTAAATAAATCTTGGTGAATCCAAGAGGATTACCACTAATTCTTGCACTTCGTCTCAAAGGAAGAGATGTAAGGAACTTAGGTGGCATAAGGAAAACAAATTGGATAATAATAGAAAATATTAAATGGATATAATATAAACAAGGAACTGGAATGTGCATAAAAAGGATACGAAGCTTTAAAACATATAAGATGATCCCTCAAAAAGTAATGAGAACTAGTATATGCAACTAGGGTTTGACATCTAATTATTTTAAAAATTTACTATGAAATTTTGAAATTGAAATTGGATTTTTGATTTAAATATGCAACTTAAAATTTTAGAAACTTATTGGAAAATGCTTGATTGAATAGGACCTAATATGTGTAATTAAGGTTTTGATAAAAATAAATTTTTTGAAATTAATATTGAATTATGAATTTTTAAGGGATTTTTTTACTTTAATATGCTAGTAAAAATTTAGAAAATGATTGAAAAATTACTGAAAAAATATTGGTACCTAGTATGGGAAACTAGGGTTTGGAAGAAAATTACTTTAAAATTTACTACTAAATTTTAAAATTTGAGATGAATTTTTTATTTAAATATTCAAGTAAAAATTCATAAATTTATTGCAAAAATTAGTAAGAATTTTACCCTAGGGTTTCTAGGGTTTTTATGTGCAAACAAAGTAAGTCAGGTTCACCAAATGATTTAATAATTTTAGGAATATTAGGGTTTTATTCCTAATTTAGTTAAAGGGTCTAGATTGATAATCATTAAATAATATTAAATAAATAAGCTATTTATTTTTGAAATTCATTTTTAATTAGAGCTTTTCTAAAAATAGTAATAAGAGGGAGAAAATAAGACTTAGCTTAAACTGTGTTGATCTAACTGAGACAGGGTCTGATATTCACTATGCAAGCCTGGGATATTATCACAAATAGGATTTTAGCTTTAATTTTTTTATTTTATAAGAATGTCAAAAGTGGATAGGAGTGTCACTAGTGTTTTATTCCTTGTCCAGTGTTGTTGTCTTGAGGACCTAAACTTTATGGGTTTTGTTTGGCAAATTTGTGTGACATTGTCTCTAAATTTTCAAATTCTCATTATCATTAGTGGTCCTATAGAGTTATTTTTATTCATTTTTATGCATTAAATTTACTTTAATAAAACTTTGGTAAATACATAAAAATGGGTTAGTGTGTGTAAGATGCACTGGATGTGCTTCACACCTTATGTGTGGGCACACTGCCTACATACCAATACTCTAAAGAGGGATCAATCCATATGTAGTTATTCCTTTAAAATTTCTTAGTGAAATTGTGATATGATAATGAAATAAATGCTAAAATATATGTGCTTGACATGGCTAGGGACTAGTATAGAGATTTAGATATGCTTAGGACTATACTAGATGGTTGTATGTAGAGAATAGGGAAGATTGCCTAAGTGGTTTCACTCATATTCTTACTTTCTTGATAATATTTGATAACCCCTTTCCAAATGATATTTGAATGGGATTTTATAGTTACCTATTGTTCATGAATTTAATTTGCTTATGTTAGTTCGATAAGGAGAAAGATGGGGAACTAGAAGGAATTGACCATTGGGGCTAGAAATCAGCTTAGACAACATCACTAAAAATATATGGGAGTGGAATTGGCATTATTATCCTAGTGTGGTTTTATTTTCCTAGGTAGATAGGACCTAAGGGGATGGATTGATCATGAAAAGAGGGTCCTATACCAACTGAGATTAAGTTTGAAAGGCTATGAATGATTGGGAATCAGTGAAAACAAGCCTATGAGGGTTATGAGACCATGCAAGAGGGACCTATGGGTTGGGTGTCATTATCCATTCTCAAGTTAACAATTTTTTCATTTTATATGACTACAAGATTGTATCTTAACCATAAAAGATATATGTCATGTGTAAGTACCAATAATCCCATCTAGTGGGTGTTTATAATGTGATGGAGGAGGATTTGCATTGTATACCATTTGAACTTCTGGTTCCTTTTTAGAATGGTCTTGTAAAGGATTGTTAAATATTTTCTATTTATGGTGATTTTCAAGTCATGAACCTGACTCTTTTGAAGGATCCTCAAATGAAATATTTTGATCATCAATAAGATCTTGGATCTTGTGCTTCAAGGTAAAGCATCTATCATACAATGTCCTATTCCTTGATGATAATCACAATAAGCATTTGCATCATATCCTTTGGGTAGAGGTCAACTCATATCAACCTCAATAGCATGAGGTTGAGATATAGTTTGGCACTCTAGTTACTATGGGAGTAATAAAGTTGGGGACTTAGGTAAATGTCTGAATTATCTCCTTGGTGAATTAGATAAGATAAGTCGATTAGGCTATTGTGTAATTATGTTAACCATGGTGGTTCTTTATTTTTTAGGCTTAGGAGGTTTTACCTTATGACTTGGTTTAATTGAAAAAAATTTACTAGATGTAGATGCAGTTGGTGTGCTTGTTACATAATTAAGCTTATTCAATGATATAAGATTCATTTCACGGTCCCATACAACATGGCATAAGTCATCAAAAGATTTAAACTTATTAAATAAAATGGAATCATGTTAAAAATCAAGCAAAATTTGCTTTAATATATCTTGTAACTCATTTTCTACCATAGGATTGGTCATTTTGGCTATCATTATCTTATATCTAAAGACATATTCATTGATAGGTTCATTGGTTCTTTGTTTTATTTTAGAAATTTGGGCAGAAGAAACCTTTTCAAAAATGTTAATGGAAAAGTGTACTAAAAATTGGTCTTTAAGAGGTTTGAATACTTTTATAGATTGGAGAGGTAGATCAAAGAAGCACCTCAATGCATAGTCCTTGAGACTTCTTGGGAATAATTTGGTCAAAATTTTATCATTAGAAGCATAGTCAAGGCATGGTGCATATACGGTTTGAATATTTTGTTCAAGATCACCCCTACCATCATAAAATATGAACTTAGATGTAAAAAATCTGGTTTTTAAAGGGTGAAAATAGATTTCAAGTGCAAGATAATTATGCAGCACATATTTTAAATCTATATCATGATAAAAAATTTAAAAAAATTATTCAATGTTTGTAATCTTGTCTTACAAGGTTTTTATAACGTGAAGGAATGATTGAATTGTAATCCCAATGGGAGTTAGATTATCAAGTTGAGTAGTCACCAAATGGGATAAAAATGTGTATTGATTAGTAATAGGCATTGAAACTAGTATTTATGTTGAAATAATAGGTAATTCCATTATAGATGTATCAATAGTAGTTACAGGGAATAAAGGTTTAAACACATAATTCATGCCCCCATTAGATGTAGGTGGATTGATAAGTATTGGCTGAGTTATAATACCTTATAAGGATTCACCATTACTAGGTGAGGTAGCCTTGGTTTTATCTTGTTTACTTATTTCATCTCTTGTAACATACAAAAATGCATCTATTAAGCCCTTGTTATTATTGATATGAGTAATCTTCCATTTAGAATCAAGTTTTTGTACTAACATTTTCTATTGCTTCACAAATGAAAAGTTTAAAATTTACAACAAAGTACAATAATCATAAAAATTAGAAAACCCCAAGTGGCTTAGGGTTTGATGTTTAAAGATCAGGTTCACCAAATATTTAACCCTAAAATGAAATAATGGGGGTATGTATTTAAATTTTAAGCTTAGGGTTAATAATATATAAATGACATGGCATAGGGTGATAATTAGAGCTATAATAGGCAATTAAATGATAAACTCATATATAAGCATACACTAAATTTATTATGTTGAGATAGTCTAAATATGGAAAGTATAACTACAGTAGATATAAAAATGATAAAGAAGATAAGTACTTAGCTTTTTCTAAAGCTAATGTAGATTTGGATCTAAACAGGCTAAAATTAGGTGGGAAGCTAGTTTTGGAACAATTATCAAATTCTAAATTTGGTGCCTTTGGCTATCTAAATAGTTATGTCAGTCCCGGATGGTTACATCAGCATTATTATCTAAGTCTGATGATAGTGTCTTATATAGAATATCTATTGAAATAGGATGTGACCACCTAGATGCTTTTAGGTTTGACTTTTCCTTCACTTTATTGCATTTAGACCTAGGTCATGTACTATCACTCCTTGTGAAATGGCAAAACCCTAGCTTTATATCTTTAATGTGAGCTTGGGGAAAATGGGTTAATGGGCACATGGTGTCAAGCTAACCCAAATGAATCCACTATCAAATTACATTAATTAATGGTCAATACTCTGAACATGGCTTTAGATTGATGTAATTCTCCCTTACATGTTGGATTGTGTGTGAATCATACAATTTATGTAAATCAAGTAAAATAATGACCTAGCTTGTAACTTTGTAAATAAGGATCTTGGGTTATTCCTTTAGTATTTTAGAACTTTATATGTGTTGTACCTATGACTGGTAAGGAAATAGGGAAGCTTTTATCAATTGAATTCTTGATATAGTTCTTTTTAATAAGTGCCTTGGTCTCTGTGGTCTTTTCTAGGTTTTGTAGGTGAGGAATGAATGAGGGTTAATCTTATATTTATATCATTATCTTTAGAGTAATAAATCACATTAAATCACTTAATCCAACCATTAGGATATGTTTCATTTGTAAATTGGATGACTTTAGGGCACTAAACACTTGCATCGAGGTAGGATAGTAATATTGACACTATTATCTATCCCAGATGTTAGTGTCTAGGGAGTAAAAAAACATGAACAGGCTCAAAACATTCAAAGGTGTGAGATAAGTACATTTTAAGTATTCTAGGCAAGATAAAATGTTTGTTTCATCAACATAAGACTAATCAGACTAAGATATTGGCTAAGGGGCATAAGATAAATAAAATGCAAGGCTTGTAAAAGTAAGGAAAGTGTAGAACTAAGAGGAATGTCCAAGGTTTGATTTTAGAAAGTGCAAAAGACTTAGGTGCTACATAATCACAAAATATCATCTACAATTACCAATAGGACCTAAATTATCCCAATCACACCAATTTTACCGCAATTCAAATTGAATTGGGTTGATCATGCATGAATGTGTCCCAAATTATCTATGTGTTTCCTCATCCCAAGTAGATATGGTGTTTTTATATTTATTTTAGCCTATAAACCCTAAAATTTCAAGTAAAAATGACATAAAGTGGTGGTTTGGTGTGTGTGGGTCATCAATGCAGTATATGTAACCCTAATCACACCACTTGGGCTTGAATTTAAAGTGAATTAGGATGATCATGCATACATGTGTTATAAATTACTCACATTTACATGGTCTCAAGTGTATATGGTTTTGTTGTGTCACTTTTGGCTAATAACAAAGCTAATCCCAAGTAAAATTAGTATAAATTGGTGGTTGGATGTGCAAGGGTTACAATACAACTTACTATGCCACAACCACACTTTTTTTTCTTGAATATTAATAGAAATGGGGTGATCTTTCACAAATGTGCCTAAAATTATTTTCATTTAACTTGGTCATAAGTGTTAATTATTTTTTTATGTCAATTTTGACCTATAAGGGACCTAATCATAAGTAAAATTGGCATGAAGGGGTGGTTGGGTGTGCATGGGTCACCAATATGACCTATATTTCCCTATGAACACCACTTTGTCATAAAGTCAAATTGAACTAGAGTAACCATTCATAAATGTTTTCCAAATTTTCCCCATTTACCCTAGTCATAAATGATTATGGTGGGGTTGTATCACTTTTGGCCCATAAGGGACCTAATCGTAAGTGAAAATAGCATAAAAGAGTGGTTTTGTCTGTGTTGGTTTGTAAACTTTAATTTTGACAAACCCAAAGCTCCTATAAATGTCAAAAATCAATCCATAAGGCCCTAAAACCTAAAAAATGACTATATGTTTATCCAAAATGGACATCAATTAAAAAATTTATGCCCTGAAATCCCTAGGTTTAACATTGAAATCCTAAAAAAGGCTAAGTACATACTAGATTGGATTTTTAAAAACTACCTTCCAAATCAAAAAAATTAGATCTATTAGACCAATTCTATAATATTTAGTGTAACCCAATTTCTTATATTTAATCAAATTAATTTGAAGTAACATTTATCTTAGCAAACAACCCCCCTACCTTCTTGTTACTCACTTCTTTGCTTTCTAAGACTTCAACATTATATACTATTAGGAACATGTATGCATTCCTAGTGCATTCATATTCCTAATTCATACACTTTCCTAACATGTATGCACTTTTACTTTGTATAGTCTCATAAACATGGCTTAAGGTTCATAAATGGCTTTGATTCCCAATCCTAAGGCCTAGACTACACACACACAAGAAAATCCATGTTTTTGACTATAAATAGAAAAATCCAACTTATAATATCATAAAAACTATGAATTTCATTGATACATTTTATAAAACTATTACTACAACATCTATCACATTCTCCTCTTTCTAAATATATGATTTCTTTTAGCTTCCGACTATATTAAGGTTTCCATCTATATGCATTTCTAAGTAGGTATTTTTTATGCCACAATATGTCGAAACTATACGTGTCTATATTTTTTCATGTATCTCTTTTTCATTTATCCAAATGCAAAAAAAATATATGGTTACAAATTAGGCCTACTTCTATACACATTAAAAAAATCTATTTCTTTGTTGTTTTTTTAGGTAGTTAAGGGAGGTCACATAGTCGACTATTCATTTTTTATCAGTTTTAAGGGTCTATCTACTTGTCAAATTAATAAAATAAATAAATATTAATTGTGTGTGTGTGTGTGTGTGTGTGTGTGTATTGAAAACTATATGATCTTATTTAACTTTTCACCAAATCATTTCAAATAATAGTAGATGATGCTCAAAAAATGAAGAGGCACATAGCCAATGATCTACTCTCTTTTTTTAAAAAAATAGGAGTTCCTCTTCAAATTTCAAATGTTTGACCTACTTATACTTGACCATTTTTAGAAAAATAAATAGTAGTTTAGAAACTAGACTCAAAGTGATACAATCATGTTCTTATATCATCTTCAAATTTTGAGTGTAGCCATCTCAAATAATCTATAGAAGTTGATATTTCTCATTTTTCAAAAGAAAAAAAATCCACTTAAGACCCCCTTTTGTCCCATCATTTCCCTAAACTTATCCCTTTAGTAAATGATAATCCATGGTTGTATGTCCTATAGTGCAACATAATTTGTATTTTTGGGGATTCATTCTCATATTTCCCTTCCCCTCCACATTCAATGCACCATACAAACAATCTGGATTTCTTCCCTCTTTAAGTTTGTCCATCTTATGTAATAACACTTCTAACTTGTCATTATATCTTGTAATGCTAGGAGGGTATTCTCCATAGTCCTCTATTTATTTGACTCTAATTACAATGGCTCTTTCCTTTCCATTCATGTAAAACTGAGCATGGGCTATAGAAATTGGATCTTACCTTACAAGCCTTCTACAAAACAAGTATCTTTGTTTGGATCTTGATTCATAGGACTTGTACAAACTAAATATATTTATCTATATCTTGAAATTGAATTATAAATCACATCAAAAAATTGGTGATCATAATATCATATGGATTCTCTTTGGCTTTGTTTAGTTTCTTTCCATTATCAAATGGTTTGGCTAACACACTTCTACGTCTTGAATTATCTTATCAATTTATCTTTGACTTATTGAAGAGTCTTAGATTCATGATTATTCTTAAAGATGAACTCTATATCTCAACCAATCAAATCTATTATAAGTTCACACTTCTTTTCTACATCATCCATCACACCCTTAAACTACCACTTTATTTTGTAGGATAATAATTATTGATATAAGTTAGTCAACCCATCATATGACATCAAGGTAATAATTTAAGCTCCTACAGGTAATGACATGTTTCCTATGTTTAGGATACTTATGACTGGTTTGATTGATGATTGCACTAGTATTTAAAAACTCTCTACAATGTTTCTTGGAATTATAAGAGTATGGAAATCAATGGTTGTGTTATCTTCACCTCCGCTTTCTTTCGTATGGCTATCTAATATTTCTCTAAATTATTCAAACCCATTTATAATTATTTTTAACTCTTTCAATACTTATGATCTACTGTTCTTAATAATTAAAATATGTATAGGGGATGTGTCCCCTTGGAGTGAATGAACCATAGCTAGAGTATCTATCAATACCACCCCTCAAGCCACCCTGAACCTATTTTTCATCATTTCTTCTTGGAAAGGCTACATTTCCCATTCCAAATATAAATACTGCCTCTATAGCTACTCACTAAACTTACTATTATGTTTTTATACCTACCCTTAAAAATCCTCTTCATTATTTCTCTATTCTATTTCTTCATCTCTTTTCAGGTCAATTTAAAATTTCTAGATGGTATTTACATTCTATTCGGTACCTTTCTTCCCTTCAATTTATTTTGATTCTTTCTAACCTTCAGCATCAATTTATTATTCTAAAGGTCCAATTTCTCATGTTTTATTCAGTGTTTCCCTTCTACTTCTAATTATAGCCACAAGTGGCCTTTCATCTTCTACATATTTTTTATTGTTCTATAATTTCTATTATCACAACTCCTTTCAAGCCCCAAAATTATTTTATCATCTTGCTTATCTCCATGATCCATTATGTGGGTTTTGGTTTATACTCCTTAGTTTAAATCCTCTTCATTCAAGTCTCTCTAGTTTAGATCCCTTTGTGCCCTAAAATACTACTACATGTTAGTTGGAATCAACACCATTGCATTTTTCACAACTAACATTTTAAATATCATAGGGAGTCACTTCAAAAAAATTACCCCTAAACCCTCTAAAAAACAAGATATATGTAAATTCAAATGTACTGTACCCTTGAACAACAAATTTTATAACATACCTATCAATTGTAGTCTTTACCCAATGGTTAATTACACAAAACTATTTAGTGTCTCGATTGTGCAACCATTCCAATTTTTCTTTGCTTAACACAAAATATTTTATTTCATAAATTATAAATTAATAATATTCAAGTCTAAATAGCCATGCTACTATAAACTCAAGCAACTCACACAAAAATATTTCATACATTTCTCTATGGATATGCTTAGAAATAATCTCCTCTATAGACACTCCTATTTTTACACCTTTCTCTACAAATTTATGCATCCTCACATCTAGCCAATTCTCAAGGTCCCTCTTACTAGGTAACCATTTCAACATATTTGGGTCCTTGTAATAGAACCATTTTTAGCAACAACCCCTAAAATATCTCATCAAGATATGTATATGTTTTGGTCTATGAAAATTATGATGGGACACTTTATTAATCTATGAATTTACATATCGAGTTAAATTTATACTTAGTGCAATGTCTTACTTAAGATTTTCTTCTTTTGGAATAGATTTATATTCATGTATTTTCATTCTTATTCCTTTATATAATAAACTTAACCATTAACTAAGAATACATTCATTCGTATGGAATATATATAAAGTGCAGGAGATGTTCTACAAAAAGTCAAATAATCAAACTATTCACTAGAATTCTCTATCTCTAACTAACATTTCCTTTACAAAAATAAGATATATATAGGCTACAAAGAGACTATGTCTCTTTCTCTTCTTGACCATTTATTCTTTGTAATGAAGTATTTGAGGTACCCATTCAAAGTTCCATGTGTTTCATCAACCTACATGAAATTGTCTTCCATACAAAATATGGTAAGATGTACACTTATTGCATGCTTAGCATACAAATTAGTGTGTGCCTTATAGTTCACACCTTACTAACTCAAGAAAAACAATGTTATATCTATCATGAAGTAATTAAGTTGATCATGTTATTGGGACAATACTAGATTAGAAAAATAATATGGAAAAAACATGAGAAAATGACAATAATTAAGAACATGAAGTAATTATATTTCATTACTTAACATGAAGATCAATGTTTTCTTTTTAACTTATATACTTTATATTTTTAATATTATCTAACACATGTTTTGTATTATGTCTTCATAAATGGGTTACACATGAATTAAACTTGAAAATAAAGAAAATATAGATATGGGTTTGATAGTTTCTCATGATCCATCTAAATAAATACATACATACATATATCATTATTTTCTAGGTTTTTTTTTCAATTATGTTTTTCCCATCACGTGTTCTTCCTTAAAACAATAAAAATAGAGTCACTTGTTCACAAAGCCAATAAGTGTCATCATGCAAATTTAGTACCTACTACTAGGATTAATATATACCAAAGATAATTTTTATCATGTTTATGATTGAGATTTAGATTTAGATTAAATTTATTGTTGCCTTTTTTAGGAGGCAGAGGGGTTATTCAATAGTATCATGTAGATAATGAAGTAAAGGTACTCATTCAATATTAGGTTGGTCAAATGCTAGTATCCTCACTCAAATCCTATAATATATCTTTTTTTCACAATTATGAATTAAATCATGTCTTTAGAAAAGTTTTTTTTTTTCCACATATTGGCATGACATCAATAGTACACATCACTTTAAAAAAAATTGTTTTAAAAATAACTAGAATTCTATTCTCCATTAATATCTAAAAAATGTCATATTGAATTGAGCTAATCTAGAATAGCTTGAAATTTTGTAAATTAACCTTGATAATCTTATCTAAACATTTCAAAGGAAGAATGTGATTCAAATGAAAGCTAGTAAAGTAACTAGCCAAGTAATAGCACTAGCTAACAAGAAGTTATTTGAGTAGTGCACTAATTCTTAATAAATAAAATCAACCACAAAACCTAAATTTTTTTACATATAATAAATTCTTATTTTTCACTTAAAATACATTTTATCAACACCAAGTATAGTATACCCCATCATATTCCATATACTCTGGGTAATCAGTGTATTGTGTTATTGATGTTTAAGTTTTGATATTTCAAAATATGAACATTTGAGTATAACTGCATGGTCAAATATAAGAGCATTAAGAAATGAAATGTGTTATACTACATTAATTTTTAACCACTTTCTAGACAATATCTAGATGCTAAAATAATATGCAAATGTACAAAGGTCTCTAAGTTTATACATGCAAATGGAAAAACCATTAAGGTCATTAACTAGTTCGATCAATAAGATTGCATCATAGAATTATAAATATGGAAAACATAAGATAATGGTTTAACTTTAAATATTTCCTCAATAAATACTTACCTAGGGATCAAAAATATAATGATGCATAAGCCCTATGTCAAGCAAGTCAAATATTTCATACTCTCTTGTAAAATCAATTTCATGTAGACTAAAAACACATAACAAAATATAACCATAATAATATAAGCCCAAATATGACAACTTAAAATTAGTATGACATATAAGAAAAATAAATTTAAATAAAATGCATTGGTCATGGTGTAGTTTGATCAAATTCCCAAAGTTAAATGAGTTAATAATAATAATAATAATAATAATAATAATAATAATAATAATAATAATAATAATAATAATAATAATAATAATAATAATAATAATAATAATAATAATAATAATAATAATAATTGTAAATGTTCTGGTAAATCTTGGTAAACCAAAAATGTTAGTGATGAAGTGGAAACAGTTTGATCAAATTAAATATAATAGAAAAAGTACATATTTCCTAAAGTAGACATTAACATCTATCACAGTTGCAAGATCATGAAGTAAATAAATTGCATCTATAATATTCTGTTGTTGGTTTTACACATACCAAACATCTTTGTTCTATAAAACCATAATGTCGTGTCTTCTTCATTCCAAAAACTCTAGATTATTTTATTTATTTTTTATAAATACAAACTTTATTTGACATCTTTTATAAGTAAATCATCTTATGAAACTTTACATCAATATTGTTATTTGCATCTAGCAATCTTTTTGATATAAGTGAAAGAAGTGCATTACTTGCCATCAACATGCACAATAAGAAAGTAGGCTATGCATGATAGTATTTTGATGACAAAATTTCACATCAAATAAAACCCCTTCTATAATCACACATCCTACACATAACAAATCTCATCTTCTCTTAGAGTTATGCATTAGGAACACCAGTAGTTATTAATCAATAACTGGTAAGTGTCATGTGCTAACTACATGACCATGTCTGCTCTATTTTACATAGAAACTATAATGTACAGACCTTAGAATAATATCAAGGGTAGTTTTTATTGACTAGTAAAGGACAAGGAAATAAACTACAAGAATAAAAATGATATCCAAACCTATAAATAATTTCATGAATAATATGATTTCAAATGACATTAGCAGTATAAATATTCTTGGCTCACTTTAATTGAAAAATAAAACCAATATAAATTTTGTTTTGAATAATATATTTAAGTTTCTCTCAGGTATTTATTTTAGGATGAAAGCGGCTTAAGTAGAATTTGTAGTAGTATTAGTTATCCTATAACCATTCTCCAAATTCCTATGAATGCAATTATAGCTTTGGGAAGAAAGTTAAAAAATTTATAAATGAATATAATAAACATACACTGTATTTATATTAAATAATGTTTCCTTTTTGTTTTATGAACTATGATAGCATTTGATGGGCAATGTTGAATAAGCATTTGTTATAAAAAAATGTTTACAATAGGTAGTACTATGAAATAAAACTATAGAATAAAATGTTAAACTTATATAACAAAGCCTATTCCCTAGTTAACACATTTTGAATACCAACTCAGATTACATTTATGATGTTCTTAATAACTGAAATGAGAAAATAGGACAATTTCATACACTCCTTTGGAGATAAACTATAGCCTATGATAAGTTTGTTGTCAGCTTCCCTGTAGCACAACAAGGCCCCTTTACCATTAATTTTGATCCATTCCATATAGATAAAAGAAACCAAAAAGTCTAGAAAATATAAATAATTGGATAACCAAAAATCCATCTCAATGCAAAATGAGGAAGCTACCCCTCAAATAACTTTACATGAAACTTCTACTTACAAATAACTCATATAATACCATTATATATGAACAATGATATACATTATTATCCTCAAAATAACATTAGTTAATTATCTTGTTATTTTTTAGTATTGGTAATAAGTAATTATCTTGAATGACACATTGGGGTGACTAATGTTAAGGATCTTTATTTCTCTTGGCACTTGTTTACTAGGTTCATTTTTAGTAAAAAATATTCAAAATCATACAAATGTCAAAAAAGGTTTACCCAAAATGATTTGATTATTTCATTATTTATGTCCAAATAGATATAATTTTAATTTATGTCATCTAACTTTATTTCATATTAATTACTAAATCATCTAACTATTAGATCTATAGGCCACCATTCAATGAGAAAGATACATGTTTCAATGATGCAACCAAAATTGATATTTATATAACATATTCACTCAATCTAATGCAAATGAATCATTCAAAGAAATTGTTTAATTATGTTTAAGTTCTGAAGTTTGGGGATACCACCCCCCCCCCCCCACTCACATTGGTAGGTATGTCATTCACCACAATTTATACACCTAATTTGTGATTATTTGTAAGAGGCCCATGGATGCCATTTAACATGGGTAGGCATTTTTATGTGCATAAAAGTTTTGCTTCAATGATGATGCATATAGGAGAATTATGTTTAGGATATAAGAGAATAGTATAGATAAAGCCTTTTTAAAGTCAAATATAGGATTTCCCAATACTCATCATGCAAAGATTTTTAGTATTTTTTCCTAGTGGTGTTTATATGTGGGATTACATTATAGCATTTTATCTCATGTCGAGTGTAATGTGTCATTTTGTTTAGCTTTGGACTTGGTGTGCCTCTTGTGTCATAGACTACGGCTCATGTAATGGCTTCATAGGTCTCAATTTTTTCAATAAAATTACTTCTTACAATGAAACCTATTGATCATAGTGATATTTTATTCTTGTTTTAGTAATAAATATTCACCACCAATGCATGGAAGTTTTGGAAGTTTTTAGAAGTATAGAATATTATCTATAATTATCAACTCAAATCCTTGAAGGGTCATGCTAACTAGATTGGTTAATTAAGGAAATTATTTCAAGGTATTTTTGTAATTAATTTTAACACTTTTTTTAAACATTTGTGATAGAAACTAGGAATAAAACAAACTCTCACCTAATGCCTATATTCATGTGTTTTCCTTATGTACTATGTATGGGCATGCCATTTTATTTTTAAGAGGGATTATATGTTTGAAGCCACATATTCCCAATGATATAGACACTATTTTATAAAATTTTAGATAGTATTACTTTGCACTTGCATTAGTATATGTGAAATATGCTAAAAGATGAGATTCAAAATGCATCTTTTCATTGTGATATAGGCATTTGCTTGTATTGAACATATGCAAGCATGCTATCATATTATTGATACATAATACAAAAATTACTAATATGAATATATAAATGCATGGTTTTTTTTGGATCAAAGTCTAAGCATGCCATGGTAAAATACTTTGTCTAAATACATGCAATGTCACATCTAATTTAATCTCAAAATCATAAAGAAATAATGATGTTAAGGATTTCCTTTCCACACTATCAAGCACAAGAAAAAACCTTGATCCAAAAGACACATTAACATATCATCTTGCACACTTTTAAGAGAAGTGTTAATAACAAAATTTAAAATTATTTTCACTTCACAAGTGTTTCCATGTGTATATTTGGCAATCAAAGGACTTGGGGACCGCAATCCATTAATAGTATAAACATCAGACTTCTATGTCCCATCCAAAAAGGGAATATGATTGCCTCAAAATTAGTTTCAAATTGTTCATAAGGAAATAATTCACATTTGGATAAGATTTAGTAGTAACAATCTCACTAAATACTCTGGGAACACCCAACAATTCTCAATCAGAATATTAGCTCAAAATCCAAACAATATTTTCTTACAACTGTAGTTAGAAAATTACCAACTTTTGACATTTACCAACAAATATATCCATAGTAGGCAACATGTAGCTGAAATATTTGACTTAATGGAACTGATATATTTGATATTAATAAAGGCCCTAAACATATTCACAATAAACATAAATTTTCCAAGTAAAATTCAATCATGCAAAATGAAATTTCTTAAATAATAGAAAGTAAAGGATTATTAAATCATAAGAACCCAGATCATAACATGCAATTATGAACTTATTAAATATAATTATGATATAAACTTATAGGGGAAGAAAAGCTTATTTTTTAGATCAAGTGTAAGCATGCATCTAGTAGGAAATAATGCTCTTACAAGAGCATAAACAAATTTAATGCCTAAAGAATCAAATCCACTAGTTTCTTCCTACTGATGACAAAATGATTTCAAGTAGAGATCAAGGAAGCGAAAATAGTTACATTGTTAGCCTATGTGCTTCAAAAATAACCATGATGATGCCTTTGCCCTCATTTTTTATAATAAAAAACTTATAGAACACATGGGAACCCTAATAAGGCATTGACTCAGTTTCACAAAATACAAACCTAAAGTATATAAGGCTAGCACATAAGGCTAATTAACAAATAGAAAGTGATTAGCTAGAGTAAGTCCCAATAAGTATAATGTCCAAAGAAAATGCAGTAAAAATTGAACCCATATTTTAAATATTTTCTTGATGAAACTATGACATAAATCTACAATGCACTTGACCTTGTCAAATGTCTATGAGTAGTTAGAGACAATAATCGAAAAACCACAACAAAAAATGTATGAGATTCATGACAAAAAATTATGAACATGTAGTTAATTCACCTCTACTTGTGCAGATGCCATTAATGGTTTATTGTGCATATTTATTTCTAAAATAGTCATCTTTATAGTGAAAATATTTTTTGCAATGTTTTTATGGTTTTCCTTTGCTATACAAAAATTGAAAAACTGATGCATTTAATAGTGAGTTTCCCTAGATAATTAGGCATCTCACATGAATTTATCCAATAGAAACTTAATAAATTAATTTATTTGTTATTATTAAAAAAACTAATGTCAAAAGCTAAAAATATGGAAAAAAAAAACTATAATTTTATTGAATTCACATTTTCCATACAAACTAATTACTTGAATTGATTCCTATAGTAACCTATGTAATAGGTACTAATAATGTTAAATATTAAAAAAAAAAAAAAAAAGGGTATATGATAGTATATTATATTCATTATAAATTTCACATTTATAAAAACATAAACATGATTTTTATGTTGCATTTAGACCATATGATTTCTTGATAACAAATTTACAACACATATTGCTAGCAATAAAAAAGGATGAAGAATAGTGATCAACCTTGTCTAACAGCTTTTGTTTTGTAGATGATGAGATGGGGCATTCAAGGAATTATGCAAGTAGATATGTCAAAGTGGGCCATAATTAAGGATCAGTTTGGATAGGATTGAATGTATGAATAAATTACCTTTGTGTAGTAGTGAAATCAAACATGAGCTAAAACAAGCTTATTACTCAACAATCGAAAGATTATAATATTAGCATTAGCAACATTAGCCATAAAAACTTTAGGAAGGTATTTATATATGTGAAATATAAAAATGTCCTTTCATCCTCATGAATGTGGGATTATCTTTAACAATGACCTAAAAAAGACATCAAGCAAGTTAAACAACATGTTTAGGTGAAAACCATTAAATGGAATAAAAACCTACACTAACACCCCCCACCCTTAAGAGCACCTTAGGTGGATAGTAGAATTGGTTCCTAGCACAAATTCCTAATGAGGAATCTAATAAAATATAAATTCCCCTTATAGGAAGATGTCAAAGCTACTTGAACCCTAAGAAGAGCTCACGAATGAAGATACTTATTCTCGGTGAAAGTTTTGTTGAATATATCAAAAATTTGTTATGTTGTTTGGACGTAACAAATATCAATGACTTGTTTATGGATGAGATCCAAAATTAAATGCATGAAAATATTGATTTGTTTGGTCTATTAATGGAGGATCAGATTCCTATAGATCTATATTATGATTTGGTTATTATAGTGTTGATCATCAAAACTAGATTCCAAACTTAGTGAGAATCCACTGAAGCCAAATATCCTTAATGGCAATATTAACAGTTCATTTGTATTCTACTTCTATACAATATAAAACAATAGCATTATGCTTCTTAATTGACCAACTAATCAGACTTAAACAAGGTTAGAAACCATAGCCTAAAGTATACTTATGATTCTAAATATCGCCAACCCAATCTAAATATGTATGGCCAATTAATTCAACATCAATGCCTGCTCCATAGTGAATATTAAAACTATGAGTACCCTAAATGTAGTAGAGAATATACTTATCTATTTTCTAGTGTAGCTCATGTGGTTCTTGGATAAATCTAGAGGCCATGCCCATTGCATATGAAATAATAGGTCTAGTATGCATAAAGTATATGAGACTACCAATAAGTTATCAATACAAGGTAACATTAATTAAAGGAGATGGACAATCATCCTCAAGATTCACACCAACTATAAATGGAGTCAAAGATGGATTATAGTCAACCATGTTAAACCATGTAATCAAATTAAGACAATAATTTAAATGTGCAATAGTGATCCCAAAGTTAGACTAATAAATTTCAATCTCAAGGAAGTAGTGCAACGAGCCCAAGTCAGTCATTGACAACCTATTTGACAAAATAGCTTTCACCATTATGATTGTGGATGAAGAACTCCCTGTGATTAATAGGTCATCGATATAGATATCTATAATCAATATGGAATCATCCTACCATAAGATGTATACATTTGGATTAAAATGGCATCTAGTGAACCAGACTGAAATAATAAAGGATTCCATCTAGGCATACCAAGCTCAAGGAGTTTGTTTGAGACATGGATAGATTTTTGAATTTTTCAAACTAAGGAGGAATATTCCATAAATCCTTGTGGTTTCTCCATGTATATTTCCTCTTTTAGGTCACCATGAATAAAGTCACCCTTCACATTCATCTGATGAACATCCCAGTGATGTGTTGTGGTAATTATGAGAGTGAGTCATATTGAGTTCATTTTGGTAACTAGGGTGAAAATCTTGGTATAGTCAATGCCAAGTACCTAATAAAAACCCTTTGCTACCAAAAATTCTTTGAACTTGTCTATGGACCCATCTAATGCAAATTTAATTTGATAGATCCAACTACATCAAACAAGTTTTCTTACCTTAGGAAGAAGGAGTAAATCCCAAGTTTTTTTCCAAAGCAAAGAACCATATTCCTCTTCCATTGTAATATCCCACTCAGTAATGCTTGATGCCTTGAAAAACAATTTTGGATCAGAAGCAGATGCAATGAAAGCATGCAGGGCATCTTAGAATTATGAACTAGTTCACATGGTGTCTAATGGATCTCCAACCCCTTGGACATCACTTTATAGTGTATGTATATCCTAAAGAGGACATGTACTCAAATATTCCAGAAGGGATTTCTCATCTTCTAAATATATTCTAATAGAAGGAGAGGAATCCTCATCACTACTCTCATCATCATAACTAAAAGAAGAATATGGATCATCAGGAAGTTTCTTAGGCATATCTGAATCATCAAAATAATCATCAAATCCTAGTGCATCTAAGGAAGTGGGAGAGGTTTCAAGTTTTTAGTATGAAGGACCCTCTTGAAAATGAACACTCTGCTCAATGAACAACTCATGAGTGGTGGGATGGATAAACCTATATCCCTTAACACCCTAAGGTATCCAATGAAGAAGCAAGGCTGACTCTGATGTTTTTAAATTTATTATTAAGAATGTGAGCCATAATAAGAGATCCAAACACTCAAAAATTCTTTATTGTGGGTATCTAACTACTCCAAGATTTAAAAGGAGTGATTCCCTTCAATGCTTAATGAGGAACTCAATTCTAGATATAACAAGTATAATTGATGGCCTCAGCCTAATATTGAGGTGAAATAGACTTGGAGTGTAGCATCCAATTGGCTATTTCCTTTAAGGACCAATTATTTCACTCTATAACACCATTCTACTAATGAGTATATAAAATTGTACATTATATATCAATCCCCTCTGATGTGCATATAATTACTCAAAATGGTTACTGGCATACTCACCAACATTGTGGGTGTGTAAAAACTTGATGGACTTACATAATTATTTTTTGAAAAGCATCTTTAAGTCTTAAAAATGATCAAATACCTCATATTTCTACTTTAAAAATTACACCCAAGTATACCTCAAAAATTCATCCTTGAAAGTAAGATGTATTTATTCCTATTGAATGAAGGTTTTGAAAATGAGCTAGTAATGTCACTGTGGAAAATCTCCAATATCTATTTTACACTCTATTATTTTTCCTTATCATAATTCTCTTTAGTATGCTTACCATGTATACAACCTTGGTAAACTCTATCAAAAAACTTGACTCTTGGTAACTCTGAAATCATGTCATGATGACTGAGTTGCTCTAAATAACAATAGTTGAGATGGCTAAATCACTCATGCCATAATTTAGTCACCCCATATAAATGAGTGAGTAATGTACTAGAGGGTTAATTAATAGTAAAATTTGATAAATTATAGAATCATGACTGGTGATCTACTTTACCATATGCAAAAATGGAATCATTTTTTGATTCCCTAATAAACACTGAATTAGGTGTGAATTCAACTCTCTTCCCTAAATCAATATGAGTGATGTAATAAAGATATAAGATATTATTGGATAAATAGGGAACACATATAACATCATGAAATGTCCCATCATTCACTTTAATAGATCCACTTCCACTAACTTTTGCATAAGTATCATCACCCAATAAGATGAAAGGCATATAGTAAGGCTCCAAGGATGATAACATGTCATGTGATGAATCCATGTGGTATGAGGCACCAGAGTGAATTACCCATGTGGAACGTTGGGATACAAATAAAACAAGTTTTTTTTAATTTTTACTATCTTTGACCTTAAAATACTCATACATTGATGAACTCTATTTGGAAGAATCATGGACACTGATATTGTGCTTCTCGAGAATTTATGTTCATTGGTCAATTTACTTATTCATGCATTTGGATTCATAATTCCTATACTTCTTATACTAGGCACAAGTGAGTCACTTTTTCTTGGATTTATCATCTGAAGAGGAGGACATTTTTGATGCTTTTGAATTAGCATCATATTTATGACCCTTTATTCACTCTAGATCTTTCTTGTTTTGTTTCTTCTCCTTGCTACTAGAAGCCTTATTTTTGTCATGACTCATAATTAAGGAATATGATTTGGAGGAATTTGATGTACCCATTTTAATAATATTTTATTATTCTAGAGTCAAGTCAGTAGTAAATTCACCCAAGGATGACATGTTCCACGTAGCTCCAAGGGCACACTTGGTCACATGAAAGGTAAAAATGAAGACAGAATAATCAAAACCCAATTTGGAAAGGATGGAAAGAATCAATTGATCATCATTTTTATAAATGTGAAATAATTTAAAATACAACCTGAGTGACTTGCATAGATACTTCATTTTAACCACTTATATTTCTAAGTTGCATTTAAAATGACCTTCTGTAATTCCATGCAAATTTAACTAAAAGTATCCAACTGTACCAAATTTATCCATGCAACTATCGTTTTAACCCAAAATCATAGTTATACATCCCAAATTGGGGAATGGATCATCTTGCATCATTTATCTTGTCTAGTACATCCAAAATTAAATCATCCCTTTGTAAGTATCTTCATAGTCCAAATAAGTGAATACTTGATTGATAAAGAAACATTACAAAATTTACCTTTCTTCTTATTTCCAATTAATCACCTTAATTAATTTTTTTAATCATTCCTCTAATATGAAAATTAATGGATTTGAAATATCCTATTTTCCTAAAATCAAATTTGAATTATTGCTTTACATAGGTGATGTCATAGGGGCAAGTCAATGAAATAGAGTGGAGTGTGGGTAAGGTGTCTTATGACATGGCCACTTACATACACTCTTACATCTCTCACACCCATTTTACACACTCAAGAGGACAAATGATTTCAATTTCTTCTAATGTGCCTTCCATACTCTAAAGGGCATTAAATGACATATCTTACACACTCCAAAGTTGTAATCATGGATTTGAGGATTTATCCTCAACCCTCCATCTTAGGATGAGATAAACGGTCCATATCAGTTTAGGGAATCTATAAATAGAACCCTTTCACTTCTCATTTCATCAAGCTTCCTAATGTAAACTTACTCTACTAGATTATTCCAAGAAACTTCATCAATTATCTCTCTCTCTCTCATGCCAAGACCAAGTGTAGACAAGGAGAGGTGTTTTCCACAAAAGGATTAAAGCATCGATGAAGACTTCTACATCTACAAGATGAGCTCAACCATTTAAGACTGATTTTTAAACATATTTTCAAGGGAGGTAAAAGTGTTTTTTTAATCTTTTCTAACTTATTTCTTGTTTGTTAATCACATATCTCAACCTAGGTATTAGGATTGAGAAGCTATGTTTTCAAGTTTTTTTTTATTTTTTCACTAATGATTGACTAATCTCTTTTGGATTCTTGATCTACATAATGGCATGCCCAATGGGACTTCTTAAAGGATTAGATGCATCCCATAACTTATTTTAGACCATTAACATTCTTTAATTACAATAATTAGTCTTCTAACAAGTCAATTCTCTTCTTTTTCATCCAAAATTTCATTCAAAACTTGTTTAGGTGAAAATGGTGAAATCACCTTAGTAAACAGTGAATTTATCCCCATAATCGGTGAATTCACTAGGCTTAAAAAAAAAAATTTATTCTTTCTATAGGTCTTAATGGTAAAATCACCCTAGTTTTTGGTGAAGTTGCATTAATCATCAGTGAAAACATAGCAAAAATGACAAAATCACATTCTAAGAATTTAATAATTTCTTTTGTCTACAAGTATAAATGGTGAAATTGACATGTGTTTCGATGAATTTGTAGACAAAAAATAAATTTTTGGGTCATACGATGAAATCACGCTTATTTTTTATGAACTCATAACTAAATTAGTGAAATCATTTTTAAAATAGAAAAAATCACCTAATAATTGACAAGTTTGAACATTTAACATTTTCTATCTATTCAACTCATAGCACCTTAGAATTGGTGAAATTGATCAAATCGGTGAAATCGATCAAATCGATGAAATGGTCCTATTAAAAAGTGAAATCATCCCACTTATCAATGAATTCTCCCTTTTTAATTATCTAACTTTTTTGTGTTCTATTTGTAGGCTCTGGAATCAGTTATATCATTTGAAACGGTGATATAGCCCTACTAAATAGTGAAAATGTTCTTATTTGAGGTTGAGAACTAAAACAAGCCAAAATTCAAGCTCCTTTTAGCTCAAAACCACTTGTTTCAAATTTCTAATCATCTTGTTTTGTAGGTCCTTGTCCAAAGAGTGTTGTTTTGAGTCAAAACAATTCAAATTATATCTCACATTCTAATTTGGGCATTAAAACATATTCATAGTTCAATTTGGATTTAACAAACTTGTTTATATTCAAGTCATTTACTTTATTACAAGTTTTCTTGATTGCTTGATTATCTTGTGGGGTTATTTTTGCACATATGCTCTCCCTTTTTTTGGATGACACAGAAATGTAAAATTTTATATTTTCCTTTTACTTTATTGTTCATTTGACTTAGTGGGGTGGATTTCATCACCTTCTCTTAAGTATTTAGGTGTGCATTGACCTAGGAAGTGACATCCTAGAATCATACCAAACGTCACTTATCTAGTGGGTTATATAAATTGAGTAACATTTCCATCGTGAATACCTAGCTTTATGATTGCATAAATTTGTGAAGGGAAATTAACCCTAGGGAGTTATTTAGAATATCCAAGGTAAATATGTGGTACCCTCAAAAGGATAAATATTTACAACTATATTGAACTTCTTCATTTATGGATTTGTACCCACATACTATGAGGTATATATGGACCATCTATATATCACATTGTAAAAAAGTAAGTAAGCCCCAAATCCAGTGTCACTTCATAAAGACCCTTACAGCTGAAGTGGTTGTGAAGGGACAAGACCCAATCATGAATGGCTTAATCTTGGATTACTTCTTATATTCCTATTTTTCCATGGATCATTCATTGATGCAAGGGTACAAATGTAATATCCGTAGAAGATCACCTTAATTGTATGGACCTTGAGATAGAATGGGGTGTAAAAACCCTACCAATAATTGAAATAATTTATTTAATAGACATTTAAATTTTAATCCTTTATCAAGGTAAGTGTTTCACAAGGTTCAATATATGTGATTCAAACCCACGTCGGTTATTAAATCTCCTTATAATGTTTGTGTGTTGTTTGATTATTGTGTCAAAACCAAGTTTATACTTGAGACCAAATCAAACCAACCAAGTCCAAAACCATTTTATACACATAATGAGTCATTACTCTACCCATATTCCAAGTCAAACCAAAGTGACATATTTGAACTTGGTCTCCATACCTATCTTTCTTGTTCAAACCACATCGTTAGGCTATTAAAATTTAGCCAAGAGCCTTATCCTTTGAATTCTAATTGTCATTTTAAACTAAGACCAAAATTCCAAACTTCTTGTCCACATTGTGTTTTTATGTTCATTTGATTTCAAAACTAATTCCAATTCTACATCACCTTATTTACAAGGTCAAACCAAGTCTAAATTACAAAATTTCAAACCAATTCCAAGATCAATGTTCAAATTCTTGTCCAAACTATGTCGTTATTCTGTCCAATTCAAAACCAATTATAATTTAAATGCCAAATTCTAATTCTAGTCCTAGCCACCAATGCCAAAAATGGTTGACCAAGTCAACCCAAATTAAATCAAAATAGGCAGTTTCCAAAATTCAAATACTATTCAACTCTTCTTCTAAATTTCAAATTCAAACAACTTTCCAAATCAAATCAAGTTTAATTAAATTCCAATGATCAAAGTCGATGTCTATCAAACATTGTCTAAAACCAATTCTTATTCTAAGGTATTATTCTGATTCTAGTCAAATTGTGCCAAGTTCTGATTCTAGACAAACTTTTTCAAAGCTTAGGTCAAATTTTACAATCAAATCAAATGGCCTTTCAAACCAACATTCCAAACCAAAATCTAACTTGTTAAAATCGTTTGATTTACCAATATTTTTTCACCCTTTTAGAAACAAGTTTGAATCATATACCTTTCCTATTTGGATACTTATATGAGCCAACTTGGATTGAACTAGTCTATTTAAACATTTACATTAACACACCCAATCAAACATTCAATGCCTACCATGGCCAATTACAACTTTAGAATCCAAATATGGTTTGTCTTGAATCCATGTGCCAATTTAAAATCTAAATCTGGTTCATCTTGAACCAATGTGCCATGTCATTCCAATTCCAATCTAGTTCATCTTGAACCATGTACCAAGTCTCTACTAAAACAAAATTTGGTTCATCTTGAACCCATATACCAAATCACATCCAAATCTAGTTCATATTGAACCATGTTATAATTGAATCAAAACCATTTAGACCAAGTCTAATTTATGCCCACACTACCCCTCTTGGGCCCATTGTAATATATGTTTAAACTACCCTTTTTAGGGATAAACCATTCAAATCTATGCCAAGACAACCTTTTTAGGGGAAAACCCAATTCCAATATGTGTCAATTCACCCTCTTTGGGCCCATTCTAATCTATGCCAATTCACCCTTTTTGGGCCAATCAAGATCTTTTCAACTAATTTTAATCTATGCCAATTCACCCTTTTTGGAGTCAATCCAATCAAGACCTTTTCAACCAATTCTAATCTGGACCAATTCTACCCTTTTTAGGGCCAAACCAATTTTACCAAGCCAAGATCACCCTTTTTGGGGCCAACCTATTTCTCTGGACTAATACCATTGTCTTTGGGCCAATTTTAAATACCAAGCCATCATTGCCCTTTTTGGGGCCAACCCATTCCAATCTATGCCAAGAACACCTTTTTAGGGGCCAACCCAATTCCAATCTATGTCAATTATCCCTCCTTTGTCCCCTTCTAATTTGTGCCAATTCACCCTTTTTTGGGATAATCCAATCAAGATATTTTCAACTAGTTATAATCTATGCCAATTGCCCTTTTGGGGCCAATCTAATCAAGACCTTTTCAACCAATTTTAACCTAGACCAATACTACCCTTTTTGGGGCCAAACCAATTCTACAAGCCAAGATCACCCTTTTTGGGGCTAACTTATTTCTCTGAACCAATACTACCTTTTTGGGATAATTTTAAATACCAAGCCATTATCACCCTTTTTGGGGCCAACCCATTCCAATATGTGTCAATTCACCCTCTTTGGGCCCATTCTAATTAAGACCAAGTCTACCTTATTTGGGTCCAATTTCTTACATCTAATTACCCTTGCATGTGTCTTTACATGGGGACAGTAGTCCAATATTAATCCAAGTCATGACGTCCCATGATCCTAAACCTATTCTAGCATGCTTAGTCCTACATCAAAAAGCAAAAGATCAAATCACTCAGCTTAGTCAAAAACTAGACTACTTTGCCTATATTTTGAACACTTTAGCCATTATCCTAAAAGCTAATCCAGTCTTACATCCATAAAAAAGAAAAAAAAAAAAAATTTACATCAAAAATATGTCATCTAGTACAGACTATGAACAAGAATAATTTGATCAACAACTATTTGATAACAAATATGAAAACCTTTTCAAAGTGTTAAATATCAGTGTTAAATTTCCAACCAGATTTTTAGTAGATAACTTACTCTATTTGATTAGAGATCCTAAAGAGACACCACAATGAAGCCAACGATCCAAACCTATTATGTCATTTCTTCGTTGAGGACCCTTATTAAATGACAAGATAAGAATTCCCAAGTTTAAAAATTACATGATTGAGAGATGTCAGGATCCCCTTCCCAAGCATGACCAAAACATACGCTTCTAAAGTAAGATCAATATAATCAAACCATTATCAACATTTTTATTGAATCACCCATCTTTGATCAAAATCAAACCATCTTTGAAAATCCCATTATTCATCCATCACCAAAAGTCCCCCATTTCTAAACATTTATTGATCCCAAATCCTTCATTTCTAAGCAAAAGCTAAATGAGGTACTTGTAGACAATGCAATTCAACAAGCCTTTTTCATGACTACTTCAACATTAGAATTAGGTTCTATTTTATAACCAATATCAGAATTAGGTTCTATTCTAAAACCAATATCATATTTAACATCAAAAGCAGAATCAATGTTAGTCTCAACATTGGATTTATATCCTCTTGAGTCAGAATCAGCTTCATAATCAGAATATATTAGTATATATTGTGACATTATCTACACATTTCTAGTCTATCCAATTAAAAATATTTGTGATCCTTCCATGGTTTTCGAGGATGTTTCCTTTAGCATCAATGTAAGATCTCATAGTAGCCTCTACAAGAATTGTGTTACCTTTTCCCCTTTCATTTCCATTACATATGCCTTTACCATTAACCAGTTTAACAATTATATTGATGTGACACTTCCCACAAATGTCGATTGGGACTAACAAAATCACACATTGTTAAAATTATTCCTTGGTGACACTTTAGTGGTAGAATTTCTAGGGAAGCAATATAATATTCAGGCAGAAGAATAATCTCCTAGTAAAACCTTGTTTAAAGCACTAGGGAACAATCTAAGTTTAAATTCAGTATCTTCTAGTGAAACCTTGTTTGAGGTGTTAGATGATAATCAAAATCAAAAACCAAAATCCTTTAGTGAAACCTTGCTTAAGGCACTAAGGGACAATCAAAATGAATTATTAGTATCCCTTAGTGAAACCTTATTCAAGGTGCTATTAGAAAATCTAAGTCAGAATAATCAAGAAGATTTTATTGGTAAAAACCTCTTTAAATTGCTAATATTGGAGCCAATTAGTTCTTCATTGTCTGATGAATATATTACTGAAGACAATATCAGCCTCACCACAACCAAAATCAAGTCAAATCTAGGATCAACAACAATGTGGGTGACTAAAAATCCCTATTTTCATTTGTCCATCAACCATTATATTCCACTTTGATCCTATCATCCATCCAAGACCTAATTTCATTATCCAATCAGACCATTTATCCCCTACCTATTCTTATTTACCCTTCCTAGCATCACTCTTTTTCAAAGAGACTATGAAGACATCTTGTCTAGAGGTTTGAAGGAAATAGAATCAATAACCAATGAATATCACAATAGCAGTCATCTCATTTATAAAAGCATCATAATTCAGACAGAGTTATCATTATGAGAAGGTAATGGTTAGATAATAAAGGGTCCACATTATGCACCTTGTAATCCTCTAGTGAGTTGAGATTCTAGAAAAAAAAAAATAGAAAAATCAATATAAAATAAAAAAGATAAAGTGAAATAATTTGTTGTTTGCAAGTACCTTGATACTTGAGGGGCATACCTATCCACATTATATACTATTATGTTTAATTTGTCTTGTCCATTATTTACCATTACCATTCAATCCATTTTATCCATTCAATCATATTCATCCCTACCCATCTTATTATGACCATTAGCCTTCTCATCTTTACCGTGTTACATAAGTGGAAGGTATAATGAGACATGTTTGGGAAATATTTAGGCCCATTAATCCCACTATGCCAACCTTGTACCATTTTTTTTATTCATGTTCCATTCCTATTTTCAACCCTACTATTGATTTATAGTACCCCCCAACATGGTTGAACTACAATGGTTTGAGGTCCATTTGAACTATGTAGGCAGTGCTCAATTTTTTAGGTTAATTCAATCACCCCTTTTCCATGATCTTGCCATTTTGTAATCAATTTAAGCCATGTTTTCACCATTTAAAAGCAACCTAAGCCACGCTCACACCATTTTTTGAGTTGACCCATTCTGCACCTCATAATCCTCTATTGAATTGAGATGCCAAAACCCTAAAATTTTGAAAATCCTAAAAATAAAAATTATTGTAAAAAGGATTAATAAAAGATATTAAGCCACAAAAAAATTTCTTACTTTGTCATCATGTTCGCTATTGGTTTTAACTTTGTTTTGTATGGCATGGTTTACCACATTTGTTAGGTGGGAACCCCTTCTCCAACCATGACCATTTTCATTTGCCTTTACCATTTCTTAATAGTGTTCCCTCCCATTTCTAGGATAACTACATCAGCTTGAGGTCCACATGGACTATATAGGTAGTACTTGGATGCATGGGGCTTCTTGGGTTAGCTCAACCAATTTCATTACCAACCTCAATCTCATTTCCACTTGCATCCCCAAAGCTTTCATAAATTTTCAAGTTTGCCTTTTCTTACTTCTTTTGTAATCAAATATCTTACTTATCATCATTTTTATTCTATCCCATATCTTTGGGAGAACTACATTTGGATTGAATTCCTTAGGATTATGTAGGTAGCATCCACTTGTAATGAGGTATTTGGAATCAAATTGGCCACCCTTTACATTTTATTTTATTCCGCCCTTCCATCCAAGTTACCATCATATCATGTATATTGATCAAGTATCTAAGAGTAATGCCTTACATTCACACATGCATATATGATCTACTAAATTAATTTTTTTGTGTGTGTTTGTTTAATGGTTCATCATGCTTATATTTGATTATTTTTGGTGTGTTTCTTTGATCAAATGGGTGGTTTTTGTTGTTTTTATTTCAGTTTGTGTTTGTTTATTTCTTTGCATTATTTGTTTATTTCTCTTTTCTATTGGTGCCTTGACTCAATCCACTGAACGAACAGGGTCATCATCATGATCCTTCATGTCACATAATTATATTTGAGTCTATCTATTGGCCCTTGATAGCATTGTCATCATGGTTTCTATTAACAGTTTATTATTTTTAATTATCTATTAGATTAGGGGTCGATCTTTATGCACATTACACCCTAGTCATTATGGTGTTTTATATCATGGAGCATACCATTCAGTGATATATCAAAAATTAATATGTTAGAAGTCTAATTAGTGATGCTTTAGCAAGAATTCTCCTTGTCTAATATCCCTAAACTAATTCATCAAGTACCTAATCATTATTTCTTATAATTAAAATCTAACCTACTAGGGCAAATCATTGAGGCTAATCAAAAGATCAAATTTGCCCTATTGGGGTAGCTTATTATATCCATGATCAAATCAACCCTACTAGGTCACATTATTATGATCAAATAGTATTTATCCCTCTTTTTCAAGGCCCCATCCTTTTCAACTTCTTCCCTAATCATCCCCTTGAGGGGGAATCAAAGGTTAATCAAGCCCCCTTTGGTGCATCAATCTGAGTTTATTGACTCATAAATTTTCAAAAAGAGAAGAGTGAAGATATCATTCTTCAAGCATTATCAAACTTCTTTTTAAAGACTTTTTCAGAATATTTAAAAAGACATTATTATGCCTGGTGTCTCACAAACACCTTCTCAAATAGTGGGAAAATGTAGACACTTCATTTTAACCACTTTCATGTCTAAACTACATTCAAAATGACTTTCCATGATCACATATAAGTTTAATCAAAAATATCCAACTGGAACAAATTTACTTGCACAATTGCCATTTCAACCCAAAATCACAGTGATAAATCCCTAATTGGGTCAATAAATCATCTCACCTCATTTATCTTATCTAGTGCATCCGTAATTAAATCAAGGCTTTTCAAGTGTCTTCATAGGCCAATTAAGTGAATACTTGATTGACAAAGAAAGATTGTAAACTTTAACTTTTTTTAATTTCCAATTAATCACCTTAATTAATTATCCTAATCATTCCTATAATAGAAAAATTCATGGATTTAAAATATCCTATTTTCCTAAAATCAAAATTGAATTATTTCCTCATATAGGTGATGTCATAGGGGTAAGTCAATGAAATGGAGTGGACTGTGGGAAAGGTGGCTTATGACATAGCCACTTACACACACTCTTACATCTTTTACACCCTTATTACACACTCAAGAGGATAAATGGTTGCACTTTCTTCTAATGTTCCTTCTATATTTCAAAAGGCCTTAAATGGCATTTTTTACACACTTTAAAGGTGTAATCATGGATTTGAAGATTGATCCTCAACCCTTCATCTTAGGATGAGATGAATGGTTCATATTAGTTCATGGAATCTATAAATAGAACCCTCCCACCTCTCATTTCATCAAGCTTATTAATTTAAACTTACTTTGTTGAATTATTCTAAGAATCTTCATCAACTCTCTCTCTCTCTCTCTCTCTCTCTCTCTCTCTCTCTCTCTCTCTCTCTCTCTCTCTCTCTCTCTCTCTCTCTCTCTCTCTCTCTCTCTCTCTCTCTCTCTCTCTCTCTCTCTCTCTCTCTCTCTCTCTCTCATGTGAAGCCAAATTCACAACCAAGTGTAGAAAACGAGAGGTGTTTTCCATGCAAGGATTCAAACATTGTCTAAGACTTATACATTTACAAGTCAAGTTCAAACATTTTATACTGATTTTTAAACCTATCTTCAAGGGAGGTAAAAGTGTTGTTTTATCTTTCCAATTTGCATTTCTAGTTTGCTAATCACATGGCTCAACTTAGGGATTAAGATTTAGAAGTTATGTCTTCAATTTTTTTTTTTAATTATTCACTAATGATTGACTAATATATCTTGGATTCCTGATCTATAATTTGAACTATGTGAAGAGGTCTTGTATCATATCAAAATTATTTGAACTCAAACTGATGATCTCATTCTCCAACTCATGACCCCTCATGACATCTTCCTTCCCAAACTATGTTTTTTATGTGGTCCACCCTTGATTTGGAGTAGTAGTAGATTTAATATGAAAGAGCAAGTGAGGAGACATAGTAAACTATATGCTTTGACACTTATATTGTATCACTTCACCCTCTCTACTTCAGGTGTAGGTTCCATTTCTATACCCATAGTGATTTGGTGTAAGCCTTTACTCCTCAAGAAGATTTGTATTTTGACTTTCCACTCATGATAGTTAAATAGAGTAAGAAGTAGAACTAGAGACTAATCCATTGCATTAAGAAAGTATTTTTGAACTATGTGTCCAATAAGGACAATAATATGCAACCTACTTGAATATATATATGTTCAATTTTACAAGGAACAAAAATATCACTAATGCATAGAGCTCAAAAAAAAAAATCACATTAAAAAAAATGGCGCCTGAAAAGGAGTTATATGATCTCCACTTTGCATAAATTTGAAAAACATTGGGTTGAAAATTTTTGGTGTGCAAAAAATTTGGATTGAAAATTTTTGGTTGCAAAAAGTTTAGCCAACTTTTGTGAGGAAAAGTTTATCCCCCTTGGATTGGTTATGACCAAGGGCTTAAATTCCCATGTGACTAAGGGGTTAGGGTTTCGATGTTGGGGTTAATGACCCTTCCTGCAGTTAGGATTTTGACATAGCAATGCAGTCATAAGATCTGATGTCAATGATGATGGATACACATGCAGTTGATAATCCTAATGTTGAGGTTTTGGATTGTTGTAGTCAAAACTTTTGCCAAGTACAAACAAAGATGAAAACCTTGCCTACCATGAAAACACCTAATTTGATATAACTCTCAAAAATATACCAAAGACCCACTAACAATCTCCAAAATCCCATAAAAACTAGAAATAATTTTCCCTTAAAGTTCCCAAATAGTATGGATTTGTGAAAAATAATTGAAAAATAATCAAAACGCTCAAAAATGATTGTCACAAAACTAGGGCATGTTTATAACTAAGCCTAGGGTTTTGACACCTAAATTTGATGACACATACTATTTTGCATGAAAACCTACCAGATGAAATATGACTAGTAGGAGACACCTTTCTCTTGTTATTTTTTCTAAATCTGAATCAATAGAGGACCCTAGAAGAAGATCAAAATCTGGGAAAGGGTGAATCTTCAATAGTTGGGTCAATGAAACACATATTTATGATATGCAAGCTAAAACTCAATATTTCACAATTTAAATAATGGCATTCATCTACGATAAAAGCTTTGATACCATGTTGGAGTGGGCCACAATTGATGATTGGTCTGGATAAGATTGAAAGCATGAAGAAATTACCTGTGTAGTAGCGAAATCAAACATGAGCCTAAAGAAGCCTATTACCCAAAAATCAAAATATTTCAATATTAGAATTAGCAACATTAACTATAAAATATTTAGGAAGGTACATTATATAGGTGAAAGATAAACATGTCCTCACATTCTCATGAATGTGGGATTATCTTTCATAATGACCTAAAAAGATACATAAGCAAGCTAAACAAAATATGTAGGGAAAACCATTAAATGAAATTAAAACCTACACTAACAAGATAATCTCATGGAAATTGAGCCTATTGTGATGTCCAGTAGTCCAAATAATGGAAATAACAGTACCAAGAACCACTGTAAAATTTCAATTGGTAGCTTTGCAATCACTTTTCTTAGAGAATGTGATTGATGCACTCCCAACGCCACCTCTGACATAAATTTTAGTGGCATCGAAAATATATTAAATGCAATTACCTACATTATCAAATACTTAAACAGTCATTTTAATTTAATATATGAAAATATAAAGTCCACCCATAAAACATACGAATATCATTGTGTTGCCTAGTGAGAAATCATTAAACCCAATGCTATGCTTCTAAATGTAGAATATGGGAACAAATAAAAAGCATTGTAATTCTCCATAATCTCATCTTCAAAGGCCCAATAAAATACTATATAGTGTGGCATGGTGAGTGTCATCACATACCCTACTATAAAAATATATGCATATTTGTATGCTCTTGACCGTAACATAGCATGCATGGTTTCTCTGATGATGATTACATTGAAAGCACTTATAATATTAATTCACTATAAAATTTAGGGCTTAAATCACTGCAATCTATCCTTTGTACCAGATCTTTTCCTAAAAATAATTGAAATCCATTAATTTGTGTGTTCATTGCATAGTGAATGGATAAGAGTACATAGGCGGTCACTATGAAAAACATTTCCATTGACATTGGAGTAGAGTGCTTCACATTTGGTACCTGAAATATGAAATGAGAAAGAACAAGTATAAATTCAAACCCCATTAATCCCCTTCATTTGTGTCTTGTAAGTATTTAATTTAACTAAATTGTATATATGTTGGGAGTAGAATAGTGATTTCAGGCATGCCTCCTAAATATGATTTCCCACTCCTTTAAAGGATAAGGTTGTCCTGATCTTAGTGCGTTCTATGCTTTCTATTTGTATACTCCATGATGGGTTGCATGGTTGACTTGTTTGCATTGTGATTGTTGTGTATTCAATGTGCTTGGCATGTTTCATCAATTTTGGTGTGTCTTGATCGTATTTGACATGATTACAATGTGTTTGGCATGCCTTCACTATTTTATGTGTCTATCATGTGTTTCATGTCTTCACTGTATTCTATGCTTACTATGTTCTTGATATGAATTCATTGTCATATGTGTATTCGACGTGTTTGATGTGCTTGCCATATTTAAAATGCTTGTTCATTCCTTGGTCACATATATGACAAGTTTATTTTTTAAGTTCTTATCATCAAGTATTTGGAGTGTTTTATGGTGCCATGATCTATATCATGTACAATATTTTTCTTATAACTTGCCTATGTTTCTATTATTCCTATCGTGTATCTATTAGGAGAAAGGAAGATATACATGAGCTTTACATTTTTATATCTTGCCAATGTTGATGATACACTACTTGCATATTACACCCACATGGGGCATCTATTTGATTTTACACTACTTACATTTTTCCCATTTGAGACACACTATTCATGTGATTAATTATATGTTGATTATATTATAACCTCACATAGAGAAAATTATTTATAATAGACATGCTTTTAAGATTACATCTTTCTATGCTAGACATCTTTAATTTCATATCTTGTCTTAACAAATGATACGTGTTATTCCTTTCTTTTGAGGTATGTGTTTTACGCATTCTACCCAAATCTCAAAATTGAAGCATTCATTCCACTCATTATACTCATTTAAACTCTATACGCCTAGCACAACTTTCACACATGTAAAAAGAGAAAGTCAAATTTCACTCACTCCCATAACAAGATGTGCCACCTATTCCTAAAAAAGGAGACATTAGGGATATTGTTTAGTATTGCTTTTTTTATAAAGCACTCGGAATTTTTGTATGACTTGATTTTTGTCACTCAAAATTTTACTTGTAAGATTAAACACAGGTTCAGAACCACGCGATCTCAAAATGGAATTATACAAACCTTTAGTCTAATTTTACTTACTGTTTTACATCTGTTGTAGGGTCAGTTAAATGTTTATGGGTGTTTGTAGTGCAATCAAATTCAATTTGATTGAAATCCATTTATCGATGGTAACACAGAAACGAAATAAACAGATAAAAAATCCAACGCTGCGTGACGTATTTGTCACGGATGATCAAAAGTGGATAAGATTGAATGCCCACTTTGCTTTTTAGCCGACCATACCTCCTTCCCACCAGAGGAACCCACCCACCGCACCCCTCAAATCTGCCGCGTGTAAGTTACAAAAGCAAAGTGTATCAGATATTTCGGACAACTTGAATAAGTAACTTTTTAAAAATATGAAGGGCAGTCAGTCAGTCAGTCTGTCTCGCATTGGTCCGTGTTCAACAAATCTAAACCGAACTTAAGGAATGAATGCTTTATTTTATTTTATATTATTTCTTTTCTAGAAGATACGGTTTGCAGGTCGTATCTTTGTGGGAGTTTGCAATATAAGTTTTCCTCCTAAAATAAAATAGGTGCGCGACTGGGAGATTTTAAAAAGTTTGCCATTTAGGGTAGAAATTGTCGAAAAAGAATTTCAGAGGCTTCTGCAACTTCAAACGCTTTTAAAAAGTCAGCTTCATCATGGCGTGGAACTCAGAGATTGCGGTCAATGCATATCTCGACACTGTGAAGCTGGTAAATTATCCCTCAATTTAACATAATACTTTCTTACGATACAAATTTTGTTATTGTGGCGTCACGAAAATCAGATCATAATCTAACCTCTCGTAGCTTTGGATTGCAGTGTAAACAGAGGAAAACTACAAACGCAGAGCCGCAGAGCAGCGAATACATATCGGCTCTGGCAGCGGGCATGGATGCACAGCTTATTGTAGAAGTATGCTCTTCTGCAGAAACCTCCACCATTGGCCTTGCAGCTGCTGCTCGCCACACCGGTGGCCGCCTTGTGTGCATCATACCAGACGCTGAAACCCTAATGGAGGTCCAGAAGATCATTAAGGACCTAGGATTGGAAGATACAACCGAATTCGTCATAGGAGATGCCAAAGAATTGCTTCCCAGATACAAAAATTTAGATTTTGCTGTTATCGACTGCAAGATAGAAGACCATGCAGCGCTGTTTAAGCAATTGAATGTAAATCCCTCTCGCGCGGTGGTGATCGGCAACAATTTATTTAACAGAAAAGCCGCAGCTGCGTATGGGAAGAGCTTTAAGAGCAAGTTGGGTGTAAAATCCACCACTCTCCCCATCGGCAAGGGCATAGAAGTCACTAGAATCGGTGATGATTTTCACTCCTCCAAAACACCCATGAAAAACACGGCAAGCGCAGCAAATCCATGGAGTGGTAATGGAAAAGCCCCCGCTGCCGCTGGTAAAAAGGTCAGATGGGTTGTACACGTAGACGAACGTACCGGTGAAGAACATCTGTTCAGATGTAATCTTGAGAACGTAGGCTGAACTTTTAACACTGAATGAATTGTATAGGTATGTGTATCACCCTTAACTTGTAAATACTGGGAAGAATATGGTAATAATCGCGTACCAGTGTAAATTTGAAATTTGTGTTATTTAATGGTAAATAAAAATTTAGATTCAGCTCTCATCCCTTTATTTCATCTGCTTCGTGATTGGCGCCTATTGACCATGCGATTTCGCTCTCTCTTCTCTCTCTCTTTTAAAAGAAATATAAAATGATTTGGAGGAGGAGGATCGAC